>OMKK01032753.1:0-18163 GCA_900302305.1 Polymixia japonica | reverse complement strand
GCATGCGTGTGTTTGTGCATGCGTGTGTGTGTGCGTGTGTGTGTGTGTGCATGCGTGTGTGTGTGCATGCGTGTGTGTGTGCATGTGTGTGTGTGTGTGTGCGTGTGTGTGTGTGTTTCTGTGGTGTTGGCTCAGAGCAGGGCTGGCGCCGTGCTTGGCCTCATGGTCACAGCTCCAGATGTGCTCTGTCTCTCTGTGAAGTACAGCTCACCAGACCCAAAGGAGAGCGAGGAAAACTCTCCAGAAGGGCTGAAGCAAAGGAGGAACCCCTGTAGGGAATTTAAATGTGACCTCCTCTACTCCATCATCGTTGCCCCTCCCTCCTCCCAGTGTGACACATTAATCCGCTGTTGGAGTCAGTTAAATCACGGACGTTTTGGTAAAAGATTTTAAAAGATTTTAAAATGGAGCCACTGAAGTCATCGCCCTTTTTTATATACCATGTCTTGTTTTATGAATGTAGTGACGTATATGGCAATCAAACAATTATGACATATGCCAATTAGTCCCTTTTGTCTGCATTGGGCTCCACCGTTAGACGCCTGCCTGTCCTGCTGTAAATCAAAGGCAGTTTAAGTCTTCTTTTATTACATCAACTCCCTTCTTGTTAGGGCCAAATATTGCTGATTTACATACGCAATTAGCAGTGCTAAAGGCTCAGATTTCAGCCTGGCTATTGTTGTCATGGTCCAAAACAGTAATGCAATTAGAGCCAATTGTTTAAGCATGCCCGCCCAGATCTATTACTCATACGCAACTGACAATTACTGTCTAGCTGTTTCAGATGCATGACTAATGAATGACATCAGGACACGGTGCCACCTTGCATCAACGCGAGGCCGACTTCCCAGCGACATGTTTGTTAACTGGATGCCATTTAAATCATATGTGGAGAATGTTTTCATGTGCGTAACAGGCTTGTTCATATTAACAAATGTAGTCAGGTTTTTCAGGATTTTTGTTTATTGTTCTGGTGATGAGCTTTTATTTTTCGAGTGTCAGTTTGTAATTTGCCTGGGCGAACATGTAACATGACCCAGTAAATGACAATAGAGGAAAGCCATAGCATCTCATGTTCACACCCAGAGCGCTAGGCCTACATCATTACAGTTTTACATTGTGAAAAGGATATAAATGTCTCGCCCTAATAAATCCTCTTGCTCAAAGCCTAGTCGTAAGGGAGGTAATAAAAAGCAAAAATACTTTTTAATAATTGTACTTGCAAAACCAAATGTTGAGCTCAGTTTTTCATCTTTGTGTGATGTTTGCCATTCGACTTCCATTGCTTTCAGTAATCATTAGAAATGTTCTGCACAATAGCTGCAGGACGCCTTGGATCAAACAGGCGACATTATTTTCTGTATGGTTTTAAAAATGGGGAGGAACTGTTTATATTAATTTGAGACTCAGCTTCATTAAATAGTGCCCACATTCTCCCCATTAAAAGAAGAAACCTTCAGTACAGGTGCATAGATTTGTTGACATATTCTTTTGTATTTAACTGAAAGGGGATTCATTGTTTTCATAAACAATGAGTAATTTTGGATGAGATCAGCGTCTTATTATACCTGCAATAATATTCACAATCTCCACTTTATATTAACATTAGCTGCCTTTCTTCTGCCCTGCATGCAGTATGTGAGTAATTGAACAGGCAGGCAACAGTAATCAATACATGAGCTTCTGTGTATTTGCTGAGATAAGCAGTGATGCCCAGCACTACTGGTGGCTTATGTTGATAATTCTGGTAGTTTGAGATTTTTCTTACTTAATTCTGGGACTGGTTTAACTCATTTACATTCCAATTCCAGCAACTTCCAATCAATTCCTAATTAAAATACATTTTTACAGTAATTTAATCCAACATTATTTAACCAATAATAGGTGATGTGCAATGTGTTACATTTGACCCTTTTGGTAGGGACAATATATCACACAATAAGGTCAATGTAAATGTATCCTTTCAACTGTTAACAGCCAGTCTTTGTTGTTATATGTTTATATTTTGAATTAGTTATTTTCGGTTAAATATAAATTATAATTTGGTTTGTCTGTTAACATACTGAGACATTTGTCACAGTTTGCAATATATTTCTTACATATAATCTAAAACAGTTTTCCTTCTTTCACTTTTGTCTTATGTATATTAAAGTTTTAAATGATCAGAAGATTGTCTACCCATCCTATTGTAACAAAAATGTAATTGTTTATCCAGATTTATTTTTCTTTCTTTTGAACTTATCATACTTAACAGTTTATCTGTTGAAAAAGTGCCAGAAAGTGATGATTTGTAAATGCTGCAGCGTTTTTAACTTTTTACATACAGTTATAAACCATTTTGTGAAAGAGAGAGGGTTAAACTTTGTTTGTTTGTTAGACATCAAGAAATAAAACCAATAAAATGAAGCATTTTATTTAATAAACAAATCAACAAATAGGGAGAAGGTTGATAGTCGCTCACTTTATGCAGAAACAAAATCCACTTTAAGAGCCAAACAAAGAAGGTGATTAGTTTGCCTATCGTGAAGTGTTACCTTTTCAAACGTGAGGACCAATCTTCTTGCTAGTAAATGTCAGCTTTGTGTCAGGACAGCTTGGCCTGGCAACAAAACATCAATTGTTTCCAATTGGCAGAATTTTCTTCCCTCTGTAGCAGCTCTGGCCTATCAGGAACCAGCTTAGTGGAACAGAATACGTTCACCCTGGCAACCGCTCCACTCTCCGCTCTTCACTGATAGTTCTCACACTGTCCTCTACCTCCCTCCCTCCGTCAGTTGGTCAAAATAACACTCACCGGTGAACTGAAACTGCCCTTTCCTCTGATACAGGATGAGGTAAACCCAAACACACCCCTGAGGGAAAGGTTGGCTGTATGCGCGCACGTGTTTGTGTGTGTGTGTGTGTGTGTGTGTGTGTGTGCGCATGCGTGTGTGTGTAGTGAATAGTTGATTATTATCCCAGATTCAGGAAGGCAGATTACTATCTCACTACTTGATATTGCACTTATGAAGTAAGGTTATTTTGGAGGTGAAGAACGCTTGTAAGAGAGAAAGACATTTAACAGTCTGAGAGGTAGGGTTGTACAAGGCTACATTCAGCGCCTATAGCAGATGCTTGCGGGGGAAGCAGTGATATTTGAGCCACAACACAGATGTGGGAGAATGGCTCAAGACAAGTGTGGGTGGTGCTATGTGTTTCAATACAGCTGGGTCAAAACACAAGCTGCACGTTTGTCAGTTACCCTTCCCTGACCATACTTTCACAAGCAAACATATGTATACAGACACAAATAGACACACACACATACACACACATACAAACACTCAGGCCCTCAATGGAGTTTGCAGAGAAGAATCTTGTTCCTCTACTTTTCTGAAATGACAGTCTTGCCATTAGGGGCTCAGGGAGACTAGGAAGCCATGTTTAGAGGATAATCTTGCCTGGACCATCTGGTCAGATTTTCTCTCTTTTCTGTGTTTCTGATTTCCTCTTTTTCCCCCCCCAAAAGAAAGAAAAAAGCCAAATGTCCTTTTGTAATCTCGAAAAAGCAATTCAAAAGTCACATGGATTTGATTTACCTCTTCATGTTACTGAAAGATAATAAAAAATGTTTTAGAGAAATGGAAAATTGAAGGGTAGCAGAGGGAGAGCAGATTTTACAGTCCTTCAAGCCAGTGGTGAAATACTGACTGAGCTCTACGTTACTGATCATTTACAGTTGCTCAGTTCCTCAACTGGATACATCCGCAATCCCATTCCCTGCCGATACAGTGGGTGGTGACACGGGAAATTTAATCTAGATGTTTTGGGTATGATGAAAGTGGTTATAATAGGATTAAATTTATCTTGACAGGAGTGTGACACAGCTACTACAGGGCATTACTCCTCGAGCATCACAGTGGTAGAACAAAACTGACCGCACGTTTGCGCCTAGGACTCCCCCAAACTATAAAGGAAGTATTTTTTCCTGCTAATGTTTGTTAAATGTTTTGAATAATTTAACATTTTTATCAGTAGGTCTGTGAATTTTTTTTACCCCAAAGAAATCATTTGTTCAAAACAAGAAGTTGTGACCTTTTTAAATGTCACTTTAATCTAGTTTCCGTCAAAGACAAATACTGATGTTATGAAATATCGCCTATTTGTGTATTCTGTTGTGATGGCAACATTAAATCAACAATTAAATTAATTGCTTAAAAACTCTCCTCAATACTTTGTTTTTACTAAGTTATCCATCTGTAAACTAAATCATACGACACAACACGTGTGTATTCATGATTCATCACGTTACCGTCAGTCCTTGCAATTTCCTTTGAAAAGCAGTTACAGTTACATGAATCCCAATGTGTTTTTTTTTAGAGAAGACAGACAGTTGTAAAGTATTGGCACTAACCTTGTCTGTGGACATGACCTTAATTGTTTAATCAGACTAATGCTTGTCTCTGGGATAAGAGGTTTATGATGACAAATGGATGTACATAAGGAACTCCTCCAACACTTTCGCAAATAATTGAAAATATTATACATACACCCGCCAGCCGTCTCAAAGACAATTAAACTTGCAGACCACAAGAAGACGCCTTTTTTATAGTCTGGACTGAAAGACAGACACTTTTCTTGAGTCTCTCTGACCCCCCTCCCCCTCTGGTCATGTATTTGCCATGTGGCCTTTTACCATAAACCCAGATTATGGGTTGCATAGCAGGAGCCACAGAAAGCCATCACTTAAAGGGTAGAGTCAAGATTAACTGTAGGACTTCTGGCCAAAGAGATTTGTGCCCGCGGACACAACAATGCAATGCGTTGAGCACTGAGAGGGATTTTAGTATGGCAATGGTTAAATCCAAACATAAAGATTAAAACACATACGCTAATTCCGGTTGATGAGCATCTCAAGGTCATCGGAAACATTCATATTGGCCCATGCAGTACCGATAGTGAACCAGAATTACACTGTAAACAAAGACTATGAGCTAAATGAATACAAATAAGCTGGTTTAGCTATATTCATTCTAACTTGCTATATATTTTATTCATCATGGATATCCATTATGTTTCACAGAATTCTATGATTTACCAGCATAGCATTGGAGGTAAATCATCAAATCCTCCCTGAGCACTCCTACTGAGAATTGGGTAACATAGTCTTTGTTAAGGGATACGAGGACGTCAGAGATGTGGATTCTAAAAACTGTGGCTTTGATGTAGATGACTTGGAAGCCCTGGAATCTCCCACAATGCTAGAAGGATTTGTCATTGTGGACGCTTGCTCATCTAACCAGTGGTCACCGGTTACTGGCCGGCCTTGTACATTCAGGCCTCGACCAGGCTCACACTTCAAACCTTGCACTTCCCAGCTCCACATGACTATAGAAGTTCAATAAGCAGTTTTATCTGATCTACTGTTTGGAAAGTTTCCGATTCAAATGACAAAGAGTGAATTTGTACCAAGAGGCCTATATCTTGTTCTTTTAAATCAACCCACAGGTTTAGGATGTTATACCAAATAAAACTTTTATTCATGTCATTCACAATTATTTTTTCATCATCATAAAAAGCAAGATTGAGCTCAGCCAGGAAAATAATATCAGTGATTTAGAAGTTTAGAAGTCCAATGAATTACTAATTGCAGGTTTTAGCAGAGCAATGAGCAAATGTTCTATCTCTGTCTGCCATTTTCTCAGAACATATTTTTTTGCTTAGATTCCCAAATCATGACAGTACGTCACAGTTGCATCATGCTCACATTTTCAAATTTCTAGCAAATTCTTCCATTGGTGGGGTTTGATATATCAAGTAACGGTATGTTATTGTCTATTAAGCATTTTCTCAGTTGCAGGATTGGGACAGGAAATCAAATAATTCGATGTCTAATATTCTACAATGATTCACCATGAACATCACCTCCTGTTTTGGCACATAAACTGTCAACTGGCAATTTCAGGCTGATTAAGTGACACAAAAATGTTAAGTGAGCGAGTGTCAGACAAAACACAAGACATCAGCATGTTTACACATCACAGCAGATTTCAGAGAACTGTGGATTCATTCTTACACACATCTGCTCTATAAGTCTGCTTTGATTTCATGCAGTGTTTCTTGTAACAGGAAAAATAAACATTTTGTTTTAAGCTTTGGTTTCACCTTGTTATTAGTTTCTGGGCCACCTTCCAACATAGTATAAGAAGCAATCATTAAGTCTGTGCCAAGTTTTATGTTGAGGTGAAAAAATGCTCTTTGGTGGCCGCGTCCATCAATGTTAGCTGGAAGAATACCGTCAAACTACCGGTTGTCAAAAGAGTAAAAGAATGATGAGTTGTAGACACTGTCACACTCAGTTTGTATCCCGTTAAATCTCACAAGGCTGGGCAAATTCTGCTAAAGTTAAGTCGTTACAACTCGCATACAGATGCCTTTGTTCATACAGCGAACAGAGACTGGAATCATTCAAAACTGCGTACGCTAACTCTGTTTCTGTCTCAAGAACTGTACGTGAAGTAACTTTTACCAAGAAACTACTAAACCCACAACCCGCTCTCCCACAGCCCACTGTAGCATTCATACTCTGGGCTCAACGGTCGACAGCTGTTCACACTTCTGTGCTTGTTTGCATCAGAACTGTCGGAGAATCCTCACAGACGTGTCAAATACTGGTTTTCCTGACCTCTTTACGGTGTGTCCTTTTCAATCCCTCAAACTACCGGTGATGAGACAGCGCCCCGAGCGAGAGTCAGGTCTCGCAGGCCCTCTGTCCATATGCTGTACATCTTTGTCCAGTTTTCTGCAACATTAGTAGCCTGTGTTAGTTTTTTGGTTTTTTTTCAACTTGGACAAGAACAGTGGTGAGCTCAAACATAACAGTTTGTTGTGAGGTCGAATGGACAAGTATGAAAGGCTGCTCATTGACCACTACCCCACCCTCTCCCTTAGATCTTTTTATACACGATGCATTTAGGAGAGAGAGAGAGTACATTGTAACACAAAACACATTGATCAAAATAAGTATAGACTCCAACCCAGACCCTCTCATTTTGCATCAAAGCATAGCAAAACAATGTCAGAGAATTATAGAAGGACAACCACAATACACATAATTATCTAATATGGTAGAATCCTGCTAATCAGAGCCTCTTGGGAATGGCATTCAAACCAGTGAAATGTTTGAAATTTATGAAATTTAAAATACTAAAATAGTAAAACTTAAACATTCATTCTCACGTATTCCCAAAAACGATCCAATATGGTGTAATTTATAACTGGATTGCTTCTTTGTACATATAGGTTACAGCAAATGTGTCATCTAATAGAACATATTTTTGCATATCTGCCTATTTCATTTATTATGCTTGTGGTGTTGACAAGCAGTCGTTTCTCAGGTTTAGATGCATAAGGTTCTACTGTGCCATTTGTTATCTAGTCACATAGAATCAAATACAATTTGTAGGATCAATAGGAGATGTTATTGATGTGTTTGGGTGAGTGTGTGGTGTGTGGGCGTTCCCAGTGCCCTCCCCCCAGGCTAGTACCCTACCTCCAGGCCAGTCATCGATCCAGCATAAACACCAGCGTACTGAGAGGCAGCGAGGGAGGATCTGACCTTTGGCCCCGGGTCAATGCTTCTGGTCTTGCTCGACTGGCTTCCGGGGTAGATGAAAACCATCAATCACTCATCGGATGGTTGTCATAGGGAATACATACATCTAGACACACGACAGGCAGTGACCGTTCCACAAACTCAGTGCCCTCCGGCTTCCACGTCTGAGCAGTAAGTATGGTCACGGTCATGATCAATGATGAGAGTTTAGCCAGACAACTTTATCACGTCCATTACGTTTCCTGTCGATAACATCGTACTGTTCGGTTTATGATCAAAGGGCAACTTGACATGAATGGGGACACCTGGATGGGGAAACAGGCCTCCATTATCTTCATATCTATAGTGGTAGACTCTGTGAACTTTGGCAGCCAGAGAATGTGGACTAACAGAGAGAAGAAACAAGTTTAGCTGGGTAGTAGAGATCACTAGGTAGTGAGGTGAGGTTATATGTGAAGCTACACAGACCTCTTAGTGAAGTAGATGTACTCATTAGTGGTTAGGGTGTGGAGTTGACTGAGTCAATTAGTATTTCGAATGGGTTATTTACAAATTACGAGCACATGCCTTGCATCACAATATTTAGAAATCTGCCAATATTCATAATTGGATTTATTTTTGCAGTGGAATGATGCCCCAATTTGTTGTTGATACTATGAATAGTCAAGTCAAGTTTATTTATGTAGCCCATAATCACATTACAGTCTCAAAGGGCTTCACGAGCCCACAATTACCAAAAATTAAACAACACCCCCTGACCTTAACCCTCAACCGGAAAAGACTCCCAGAAAAAACCTTGGTTAGGAAAGAAATGGAAGAAATAGCATCTTCTCAGTTGAAAAAAAGCCAATTAGATCTTTTTTTTTCTTTGGTATAAACTGAGGTAGCAGTTAAGGAGTACAGGAGAGGAGCCTCATCCTGTCCTGGTTATTCCAACCCTGTGAGACATAAGGGAGAATGACAGAGTAATTTAGTAGTCCCAAGGCAGCTGGTCTGATCTACTGTACAAAAACCTCTAGTTCCAAACAGGTTGTCAGATAGAACATTCAACCTCGCAACGTTTGCCTTTAAGTGAGAGGGCCCATGAATAATGTAAAGTAGATTTCAGATAATCCAAGTTGACATTCACAATCATGTACAATTCTAAATACTTCGCAACTAGCGCTGAATCATCAATGAACATTGTACCTAGTAATCATTCAGCGTTTCACCCTGTTGAATTACTGCTGGAACACACTCTGAAAGTACCGCTGATTTGGGAACTCAGATGTTTTTCACTTGAGGGACATATTTTCTCACTGCTGACAGACATTGCACAAACACATACACACACACTTGGCATGAACGCATACACCCATTCATTCATTCAAGCACTCCCTCCTTACCCAAGTCAGGGTTCATATCCAACTGGGGTAAACCCCAACTCCCCACGCCCCTTTATCTAACCCGGGTTCACATTCGGTCTTTGCTGTAAACTTTTGTTTGAGAGCTAACTCCTATCCAAATAGCTATCATTGTAAAGTTATTATAACGCTGGGCCAACTTATGCACACCGCCCTGATTAACGTCCTCTTACAGAGTAGACATTGTTTAACTTCAGCATGAGGGACGACAGCATGGCACCGCTACAGAAACCACAGCTTGTCTTTGATGTGTTATTTTTTTTTATGGGCAAGGAAAGCCTTATAGGCTGGGTCCTCCTCTCTTCCTCCTCCTCCTCCTCCTTCTATAACCCAGCTGGCATCTGACTTTCAGCAAGCGTTGACCAAAGGACGGGGCGAGCCAACCAATGAGGAGCGACACCGTTGTGTACGCGCCGCGTGAGAACCTCGGCAATACCTGCAAATAATTGACCCGAGCGCAGCGTCACGCGAAGGAGAGCGAAGCCAAAGGGCAGTATCGTACACCGAGCCGCACGTGACCGCTCTGCTTTACATGGAAAACACAGCGCTCGCTTACATGTAATTAACTGTTGCTATTTTCATTCCGCAGAGCCCTAGAGCAGCACAAGGCTGTCGGTTGAACTCTCCAGTGCCAGGAAACTTTGAGGCTGTCAGTATGGCTTTTGGGTATTACTCTTTAACTTTAGCTCTTAACCTTGTCTGTGGAAAAGCATTAGTCTAGGGACAGAGTGGGGACTGTACTGACCAAGGACCCCTCCCTGAAATAAATAGTCCCTCTGACTACCCGCAGCATAGTAAAACCCTTATTTAAAACTATCCAGAAAAATTAATTAAGTAAAGGGAGATTTTTTTTTTGAAGAAGGATACTAAACAAAAGTAGTTTTATTCAGCTTGTGGCTGTGGTGAAGCAAAATAGAGTTACGCTCATAGAGTACACTGTTTTCAATACAACTGGGGCTCCACTGGGAAAAGATAGAGGTTTGAGATTATACATCTTGAAAGACTTCAGCCAACTACAGTAAGTGGAAAACAGGACTGTCCTCCTGAGGGACTTCTCAGTGACTTTGAGGCAAAAAAAGAGCTCATTTTCCCCCTTTCCTAAATCCCACATTGAACGTCATCCAAACTGCAAGCTAATGCAAACTCCTGGCACCACATCAAAGCAGCGCTGGTGTCTGTCTCACTTCCTCTGCCCTCCTTCCCTCTGTTTCTTCAGTTCCCTCCACCTCTGGAGGTGTCGGAGCACAGACAGATGCCACAGGAAGGACAGGACATCATGTGCTCTAATCAGACGCCATGTCCCGCAGAGCTACTGGGAAAACTCAATTCACACTTGGATTTTAGAGTAGGCGCTACGCATGGAAAACAGATAACAAGACTAGGTCAAAACCTTGTATATGGCTGGACCATGTATGGTCAATGTGTGAAATTGTGGCCAAAAGCCTTGTCGCTAGAGGGCTTTTAATTTGAAATGGATACATCGGCCAATGGGGAAACTCCCAACACTCGGCCGACCAATGGTGTAACTTCATCACTCACTGAGTCAGTGAGTCAGTGATGGACAGACATTCGCGTTTATAGGGCTGGTCCAGCCAAAAATGAATAAAATGCTGAGGTAAAGCACACTGTTGAGAGACATACCAAGAAATTTCCTTACACATTATGTCTAGTATAAAATGATTACCCTCTTTAAGCTTAACTGGGTCTGGAGTGGAATATGGAAAGGTTTCCACTAATTAAACTATACATATGTAGCAATTACTTATAAAAGCTGATCCAAATACTGTTCTGCAATCCTGGGCCTGGGTTCTGCAAACCTTGATATAATCAGCAAAATATGAATGAGTGGAAATGTAAATAATTAGAGACAGTTAATTGACATATAAGCTAAGTTGAAAGCTCTGTTTTTGCAGTGTAGAAGGTAGTTATTTCTACAGAATGTTAGTGCAGTCAAAGCAGCTATAATAGATAGTATTTTATTTCAGTTTAAGAAATTAACAAGCACCCATCAATCAACATATTAAAACATTTCTGCCATCTGTTCAATCAAGCTCACACGATGGCTCCTTAAAATAAATACTTTTAAGAGGAAATAATACAGACAGAATATGTGAGATTCAAACCACACGGACAAACGTATTATCCAGATGTCCAAGAGATGAAGGGGTCTGAAAATTCCCCAAAGTCAACCCCGACTCTTCAACGAAAAGTGTTGTATAAAACATTTAAGTATTTTTAAAAATACAGAATCTTACAAAAAGTTGTATTTTCTTACTTCTTTAAATCACTGTAAAATATCAGCTGGTATTATAACAAGAAACCAGGAATCTTCATGTATAATAAAAAGACAGAGAATGTGCTTCTGCATTTTTACATTAGTATTCACATACATTATGAATGTACTTTATAATGAGTCCTCCCCTCCTTTGATGGTGCTGTGATGAAGTCTGAGACAGGTGTATTGCACAAGACTGTCTTTTTCTCCAACCAGTCCTCACAACCAGATTGCGTGCCGCTCGGAGGTGACACGCGGTAAAACAACAAAAGGTGCAGTCAGTCCCGAGACGCCCACGACGATGTTGCAGAGGAACCGCGACGTGAACCGTTTTGGTTTTTTTTTTTTTTTCAAACTGCGTTCGTGTGCCTTCCGCGCCCAGGCCATTTAAAACAATGCACTTCACAGCCAAGCGTTCAAATTCAAATCATTGTCCTCGTATGAAATAATATCAAGTGTTCACATTTTCAACGTATAAAAACAATTTTGTTCCATTTGACAGCTCGTCGCCGTCCGATTTACACTGTCCAAAAAAAGACAAAGTAGCGATCAAGGGAAGAGGATTTCAAGAATACAGGTTACAGTATAAAAATGTGGTCCGAGTGATAGCACATGAAGCATGCATGTGTTAATGTTGTCCCCCCTCCCCCCCACAACCCTCATGCCAAGACATTTAAAAAGGCCACATGGCTTTTCCTTCGCTCTTGTTTGCACATGTATTCTGACAAGTATGACTGACTGGCCTCTATCCGCTCTACCCATTTGAAGACCAATAAAGGTGCGTTTCTATTGGTGGACTCAACAGATAGAGTGCCTCATGGGATAACTATTAAGTGTGTTTGGTACATCGAGATGTTCCTCAAACTATTGACAACTGGACCAAACTACCAATCACAAGTCACAGACTGTTTGTAGTAATGGAGCAGTAACTACGAGAGACGGATCTATAATTTGTTAGCATGTGTACACAAATCTCACCAGTAATCTCTTAGTAAGGGCTTTGTACTTGTTAAAGGATCAGTGGGAGTATACTGTAAGAGTATGTAAACAAAAGGCAGTTGGGCTGGAGCTGAGTCTGCTGAGCTCCCTCCACTTTAGATCGCCCCAGACCGAAACCGTCAAACCAGATTCCAACTTTCTTTCTTCTGTTAAGTGCGAGGGCTTAACGAAGCTCTTCACTCCCATTTCCATCTTTCCATAATCGTTATGTCTGTTCTGCTGAAATAACACAACAAAAATATAACTTAAGATAAACTCTCTAGGCACTGTTTGATTTCCAAGGCTTTTCGTTGCAGACTGGAATAAAAGTAAGCAAACAAACAAATTCTTTAAAAAAAAAGAAACGCCAGAGAGTGATGGTCCTGCAGACCAAACACTGTTTCCTCTGTGGTAGATCAAGGTCCTACAGTCAGCTAACCCAGCCAAACAGACTAGCTCCAAACTCTGCAGCGGAGGCTGTAAGGAGAGGAAGTGTCTTAAAGGATAAGTGTGTATAGAAGTTTTCAAGGTTAAGAGTTCCAGTCTTAAACCTATCTTTCTCCTTCATAGTAAAAACAAAAAAAGATCTGATCTCCTAAGCCATTATCTTCTGGGGTATCTCTATAGAAGCCTTGAGGAAGATGCAGTTGTCTCGGATGTAGTTCCTCTTTTTGATTTCCTCGTGAGAGATGAACTTGGGGTACCCGAAGCCCAGGGTGCTCTCGTCCAGCGAGTTACGACTGCTGCAGGGTTTCTGGAAGTTCTTCCAGTTGGGGTCGGGATTGAAGGTCTCAGTAATGTGCTGGGGTTTGGAAAGGGATGGATCGCTCTGGTCCAGGATGGAGAAAGTCACCTTGTAGGAGAAGGGCCACTCCAGCAGGTTGTCGTACTCTCCGGGCAAAACGCGGATATAGATGGACAGATGGGAGCCCTCCCCGCTGCCATTACCATTCAGGAAGGCGGACACTTGCAGCTTGTAGCCATAGCGATGGGTGTAGAAGGGCGGGCTGAAGAACTCGTGGTTGTTCCGGAGCTTGGCCTCCTGGAGTTTGCGGGAGTAGTCATTAAGCTTCCAGATGAGCACACCGTCATGGCTAACGGAGAGCTCCTCCATCTCCCTCCGTAGCTCCAGGATCTCCTGACGCTGGCGCCCCACTAAGTTACACATCATGGTCAGATGCGACTTGGTGGTGTCTTCCAGGTGGCGACCAATAGCCAACTTAGGGCACTGCAAAAGAGAGAGAAAAGAGATTTTTATTAAGAAGTCACCACATACCGGGCTAGTGGGGAGTCGTAGATATACACAACTATCTGAGTTTAGATATACACAACTATCTGAGTTTAGATATACACAACTATCTGTACCTGTAAGTGAAAAACATGATATTTTGTCTGCAGATCAACTGCTCTCTTGGGAGTCTGCCATACTGTACACTGAAGATGATGAAGACCTGAAAGCTTGGACATTCCTTTTACGTTGGGGAGAAGCTTTTATAGATTTTGTCAGGCCATCTGTAAATGCTATACTGTAAACAGACCATTCTACAAGCCTTTTTATTTTAAACAGAGCACAGAGCTGACAACACATTAGTATGACAGCCGCCTGCCCCATCCACTCCGCTCGTTCACGTTTTCTCATATTGACATCACTTTATAAATAGATAAGAACGCGCTGTCAGAATCTAGAAGTGTAACTCTCATTAAAACAGACCCTAAAGGCACAGCACTGTATATTTTAGAAAATCATTGTTTTGCAGCATAATGATACAAGGGGAAAATATTGTATATTGACTTTTTTGAAAATAAAATTGCCGTTATGTGAATGCAGATCAACCTAACTGCTCAAGATATAGCTGTTTCCATATAGATTGCTGCCTCACTAGAATCCTTTGACATTGTCTCTGCAGGCCTGTTATTCAAAACCACAGCCAAGCCCCTTACCTGTGCCCTTATTATTCTGCCCACTAAATATCTTAGGAAGCCTTTGTTTGTCCATATATCTTGGAAATCATTGCTTCATCCATAACCACGGGCATCTCCCTGCCTAATTTATGAATGCTATTGTTGAACCTATCCTTAAGAAACTTCTTAACTTTCATTCTATTTTACCATTCCTGTCCAAGGTTTTGGAAAAATATCAGCTAACCAATTAGTTATCTTTATGAGCTTTGAGCAGTTTCAGTCTGGTTTTAGAGCTCAGCACAACACTGAGACATCCTTTCTTAAAGTGATAAATAACTTGCTTTTATGGGCTAATGAAGCAAAATCCTCTGTATTACTAAATCTTCATGCATTTTTTGACATTGTTGGTCATTCCCTTCTGTTTAAGGATCTCAAACAGTGGTTCACCTTCTCTGGTAATGCTCTAGACTGGTTTTCCACCTATCTTGTGGATAGAACTTTCCCTCTGTGTTATTGGGGAATTGAGGTCATAACTGGCAACAGTTACCTTTGGTGGACCCCAGGGGTCCACTCTGGGTCCTTTCATTTTCTCCATATGTATATATTATGTTACTCTTTGGTCATATAATTTGCAAACAATATTACTTTTCACTGTTATGCAACGATACCCAGCTGTACCTTTCTGTAACGAATACAGATAAGTCTGAAGTCAGCCAGCAGTGTACATTCAGATTATAGCCATTACAAAAATGCTGTAGCCAGACTCTTGACAGCGACTAAGAAAAGACAACATAGTACCCCAACTTGAGCGTAACTTTAATGGCCTCCAGTGAAAGACTGTTTTTAAAATTGTATTAATGACTTTTAGGGCATGTTTTGTTTTAATGCCCAGCTATATCTCTGAGCTTTTAACCCCCAATAAACCCATGCACAGACATTTTTTTGGCTTGATTTTACTTTGTCTATTTTTCTTATAATTTTGTGAGTTTTTGTGATTTTTTGTTTTATCTTTTTTCTTCTTTATTTATTGCTTATGTTTTTTCAGACTGTTATTATCCTGCACTTTGTAACTCTGTGCTCTATACATATTATTGCTATTATTACTATTATTATTGCTACTATTATAATATTATAAAAATAGCACTTAATGAGGCTACATTAACAACAATATGAACAAACACGGTCTACCGTAGGTAAAAACAAGAAGTAAAGCAGGGTCTAATACAGGTCACAGTAAATGGTACTTGGGAGTGGATCAGTCTTACCCTGTGTTTGCAGCCAGCGTCTTTAAAAGGGCACAGAACAAGGGCGCTGCCGCAGTTGTCCTTCACATGGTTAGCCAGATCCTCTCGGGCAATGTTGGGTGTGCCACACTGGTTTGGGCACTGGACAGGAAACCGAGGGCAGTGGTATTGGTGGTTCTGTAGGGCAGTCAGGGGTATTTGTCAATATGTGCAGTGATGACTGACTGTGTGATTGATAAGCAAACACAATGTGTAACAAAGAACAGAATGAACAAATTGAATAACTGGAACGAACAAGCTGATTGTGACTTGATCTCTGACTTGCACAATAAACCAACTTAATTTTGCCAAAGGGTAATAAATATAGTTCGCTAATGAAAGAGACATTTTCCATTCAGGTCGGGAAGGACTAGGAAATTGGGTTTGTGTTTCTAGACAATCTGTACTCATGCACACTTGTGGATAACTGACCTGGATTGTATCGAAGACAAACTCCTTGCCACAGTACTTGCATGGCTGTGTGCGTTTGGGACACTCCGCCATGCTGTGTTGGGACAGCAGGCGACGCATCATCCTGGCCCCGCACTTGTTCTCACAATACACACTCTCCTGGGGACAGATACCCTGGTGGTTCTGAGAGAGGAGGACAGACAGGAACACAAACAGAGCACGGTGAAGGAAAAGCAGTCTCAGAATCAGAATTCCTTTTATTGCAGAGTATATTTGCACATACAAGGAAAGTGACTTGGAGAGGTTGGTGCATAAAAGACATAAAGTAACACGATATAAACAAAATATTAACACATATTAAACAAGAAGAGTTACACAAAATATTATTTAACAAATATTTACACACTAGCTATAAAAAAATATAAAGCTATAAGAGGCAGAGGGCTAGAGGCTATGAAATGGGTATGAGGTATGTACACTATAATTAGAATACATATAAATAAATATAGATTAACATGTAGGTATATACATTTGTATTGCACACGTCTCATTAATGTAACATTGCTACAAGCAGATTGTTGTTACATTTATGATTTTTTTTCCGGAAAAAGGGCAGTTAGTTAAAAGTCATGTTTTCTTCAAAATTGCCTTTGTGGTTGAATGACTTCATACTGTGAAATAACCAGTAAAACAAAGAAGTAGCCAGTAAAATAAACTTGACTTTAGACTAACATATTATGATTAGACGTTTAAGGATACAATCTAAAATTGAAAAACGGCGAATTCTTATGTGAAAGCCATAGGCAGATTAATGAAACTGTTATTGCGTGCAGAGGAAGGGTCGCATGGGCCAGTATAAACAGAGGAGGGGCGTTCTGGTAGACCTGACAGAGGTGTTAGTGAGACGAACCCTGGGGTCCTTCTCCCCCTTTACTGGGAGGAAAACGCATACGGTATGAAAGGACCAGTCAATGCTCCTTTCCTTATGCCAACACGCGTGTTATTTCAGAACACACCAACACCCTCTACAGGGAGCGACACGGGAGCGTTGGGCTTCCTGCCACTTTTCACAAAGACCCTCGTTCAACGCAGGCACGGAAAAATCGTGCCGTCACTCGGGTTGTTTACTTCGAACTCTTGCCACGTTTTAATAGGTGGGGGGAAAATAAATAAATAAAAGGTTCTATCTCTGCGTTTACCTCGTAGGCCTCGCCGGTGAACTCGCTGCCGCAGAACTCGCACTTGACCTTGCGCTTGGGGCAGTCGTGCTGCAGGTGGTCGGGCAAGTCGCGGCGCGTCAGCTTGATGGAGCAACGGTTGGGGCAGGGTATCACGTTGAAGGCGCAGGTGGAGAAGTGACCCTGGGGGGGCGGACAGAGGGAGAGATGTGTCGTCAGTACCGCTCGGGCTTCGGCCAGGAGACGACATAAGATCTTACAACCGAGGTGGGGAGGGGTGGCAGGTATCAGAAAGACATACACAAGAGTTAGGTGTGAGAGAAGGTGATAGAGATAAAAAGATTAAAAAAAAGAAGACAGGGAAAGTGAAATGCGGAAATGAGACAAAGGGAGGCTGAGACAGAACCGGGAAGATGTCACCAAAGCCTCTTACCTGGAGCTGCTTCATCTGGCCGGTCCACCGACAGCCCTCCTCGCTGTGGATGCAGCGGATCGGCAGGGCCAGGATCTGCTGCTCCAGCTCCGGGTCTGGGTAGATCTGAGGAGGAACAACAAACAACAGGGACGAGGTCAGCGCGCCCGACTGTACGTCTACAGCGACAGCTGTGCGCAGAAGACTGCGACCTTAGAGGAGCTAAGAGGGTCAACGACGGTCAATTATGTCAGCGCTCTGGGTAATAGACTCTTTGTAAGCCGGGTAGGTGGAGAAATGGTATTTCCGCCACTTCAGCGGCATGTTAATTTCTACAATTATATAGCGAAAGAATCAACGCTGAGAGTCTTTATTCAAAACACTGAAAGAGCAAGGTCAAATTGGTCGGGAGATTCTGTTGGAAAATTAATTAGTTCAACAGTCCGACGGAGGATAACCCTACTCCAACACAGTGACAAAGTTAAACACGAGCCATATAGTGATGATGACTCATTTCATGAGACCTTTGAAACTGAGAGAGAGAGAGAGAGAGAGAGAGAGAGAGAGAGAGAGAGAGAGAGAGAGAGAGAGAGAGAGAAGAGAGAAGAGAAAGAGAGAGAGAGGGGGAGAGAGAAAGAGAGAGAGAGGGAGAGAGAGAGACAGAGAGAGAGAGAGAGAGAGAGAGCGAGAGAGAGAGCAAGAGAGAGAAACAGAGAGAGAGGGAGAG
>OMKK01032752.1:24557-38549 GCA_900302305.1 Polymixia japonica | reverse complement strand
CTCTGATACAGCAGACCCTCTGGTACAGCAGACCCTCTGGTACAGCAGAACCTCTAGTACAGCAGACTCTCTGGTGCAGCAAAACCTCTAGTACAGGAGAACCTCTAGTACAGGAGAAGCTCTGATACAGCAGACCCTCTGGTACAGCAGAACCTCTGGTACAGCAGACTTTTAGTCTAGTACAGTAGAACCTCTGGTACAGGAGAACCTCTGGTACAGCAGACCCTCTGGTACAGGAGAACCTCTGGTACAGGAGAACCTCTGGTACAGTAGAACCTCTGGTACAGGAGAACCTCTGGTACAGTAGAACCTCTGGTACAGGAGAACCTCTGGTACAGGAGAACCTCTGGTACAGGAGACCCTCTGGTACAGGAGAACCTCTGGTACGGTTAAGGATGGTAGATAACTTAAGTCCTTGTTTGATATATGCAGCATTTCTACAGACTGCATCCTCTATATTTTAGAAACATTAAAGAAAGAACTTCATCCAAAATTAATATAATCTCAGTTTGGATTTTAATGCATTTGAATCTGCAAGTTTAATTTCCTTTCCATCATGTGATGAAGCTATTGAGACAACCTGAAAATTTTACATTTACCACCATTGAAATTTACCAACAGATTTTTCACCAAACAATCTTTCTTCACTACATTTTTTCAGTAATGAGTTAACAACCTCCATTGGTCTGCAAAACCTTTTTTTTTTTCTTTTTTTTTAGCAAAACTGTGTGATGCTGGCTGAATATTAAATCAAACATGGACATAATGTCACTTACCAATTTGATAATAATTGAATTTCTTAAAAGGGTTACAGCAATGCATTGTGTTAACAAATTAAATAAAATGGTATTGATTGAAAATGTATCATGTAAATGAATCAGAGACAAAGCAGTGGCTGACTCTTAACATTTCCATGTAAACATTAATGCAGAATGATTATTTTTTGTTTGCAAACTCCATGTCCCTCTTAGTTCACTAGTTTATATTGGTTTTAAACGCCGTAGGGCACACTTTTGTCAGTTTCTTTCACAGCAGCAAAAATCTGAAGATAAAACCTATTAGAGAGGGGAATTAAATATTTTTTCCCTGTTGGTTCGGTTCAGCTAGAAAAGTTCAGTCTATATAACAGAATCAAAATAGTGGGATGGTACAATGGAGGTATTGATAATGTAAATTATGATCTGCCACTTATAATCAATATTTCTGTCAAATGAAACCCTTGGTTACTAGTAGAGACAGACTGCAGATCGGAAGATGAAGGCACTTAACCGTGCAGTCCCAACGAGAGCTCATAACAGTCGGGTGTCTCTAACTGCCATCTATTTTTAATTTCACGTTTTAACACACATTATTAAGATATTAAAATGCATAATTAAATATCAGTCTGACAAATGAAGCTCTCGTGTCTGTACTTAGTCCTCTTCCTCTCGCTTGCCTCTTACCCACTGACATGACAGCCGTGTGCTAAAATACATACGCAAGTATTACACGAAGCACTTAAAGCATTTAATAATTACTAAGGCCTATTGCCATTCACTCGGCTTTAGCATGAGAGAACCTGATGCGAATGAGCTGGTAATATGATTGCAGTGTTTTACTGCACTATAAGGACACGAGTTTAGTCATAAATGGTACATTATATATTCATAAGGCAATCAGTGTTAACGCGCTTCATCCCTCTCCATCCTGCTGTAACACTTGACCAACATTTTGTATGAAGACACCAAATGAACCACATCTATCAAAGATGGCTCCCTTTCAGTCAGACTAATATGCACAGATAAAATCCAAACCGTGCCTAAAAATAAACTGAAGAGTACATTAGTACAACAGTAACATAATGTTAAATCATTTTGTAAAACCTAACCGAAGCATTTGTCGTTTTACTATTTATGTAAGCTAAGGTTATTTCAAGTTACTTTTTTGTCTAAAAACGTTATACCAGTGTAGTACGGTTTGCGTCAGTCTTCAGTACTATACCCCGTCTTATTCCTGTATTAATTTTAATGTTCCTTTGAAAACGTATGTGCTTTGCTGATGACCCTGCACTGTTTATGTGACACATCGCTGTCACGCACTTTTAAAAATTTCATCACATCAACATCAAACGGCCAATAAAATGTGAAACCGTACAGGAGCCGGGGTTCTTATGAGGCCCAGCCCTCTCCAACTAATGTTTAAAGTCTTAAAATCACACATAAAATATTTACAGCCATGCATAATTCAGATATTTATAACATACATTAAAAGCCATTAGCTTCAAAAAATAAACACTCTGCGAGTTGTTATCCCTGCCGTTAAGACAGTTTTTTTTGTTTGTATGACATTGGACATGACAGGCATCTCCTGATGTTTTAAGTAGAGGAGCAAACGTCTCATGCTTTAGTTTAGTTAACATCAACAGAGACATGGAGGTTTGAGGGGATAGGCCTTCGCAGTAGCTCAGGGGCTGTGGTCTGAACCCAGACAGTCAACAGACAGTGACAGATACTTCTATCTTGTCTCGTTCCATCGCTCACTTTGCTTCAAAACACTTTATTAGCGTATCTAAAAAGGCATTACATGAGGGCATCATCAGACCAATGATTTTCCAGTGTGTCCAGTCTGGGCTCTGCGGGTTTATTTCAGCTGATATGATTAGAATGTCTTGTGAAACAGTCAGAATACTTGAATTAGGACAAAGAGAGGTCATCCCAATGTTTGCGAAGTTGCTTTCAAATATTAAAATCAATATTTTATCAATATCTTTTTGCAACAATGTGTTTCAACGTATATATTTCCTCACAATGCATTGTTACTCGTTCAGTTCTGCATTAGAATCATGTTACAGTACCGTGTTTAAGCCACTTATTTCATGAGAAGAATTAAAATTCTCGAATTAACCAGTAAAACTGCAAATGCAAATACCAAGAGAACATTTTATTTCATAAATACTTCAACATATTCAACGTATTCACAACCAAAACGTAGTCGCAATTCATCGTCGCCCTTCTTCCTAATCATGTACTCCTAACCGAAGCACCTGCTTAAAAACTGCGTGACACAATACCCTCAGGCAAACTGTAACTCAGGCCTGAGCATGAAGCGCGTGTACGACGGTGGCCTGTACGGTTCTTTTGAGAACGCTGAGAGAGTCGGTGAGGGGGGAGGGTGAATAAGACAGGGTGCATTCAGGGCCCTCGTGGTTTATGCACTAGTGATGGGAGAGCGTACCCCAGCTGGGCAGCTCTCAGCTCATTTTAGTATCTTTGGTTCCTGTTGATCCATGAAATGTCCTGTCTCTACTGACTCGTCATATTTACTAATGTATTCCCTGCAGTCGAGAACCCTCCTCCTTCCACTGCTTAGGACGGGTTTATAAATAATACTGGCTGTCGACGAGGCACAGGAGCAGAGAGAAACTCCGCGCGCGGCGCGAGCGTCTCTCTTCCCCGGCGTTCCGTGTTGTAGCTCAGCCTCGGCGACGTCTTGCGTTTGTTCCTCGAGCGAGTGACGCTTCTCCTCTGTGCTCTCTCGCTCTCTCTCTCTCTCTCTCCGCACGACTGTAAAGTTCCAACAACAAACCTGCCGGTCCGACCTTGCGCCCCCAGGACTTGGCCTTACGAAACCTTCCTCTGTGCCTCGCGCTCGTCTTTTTGCCCGATCACTTTTAATGGAGCTAGCCTCAGAGTTTAGTCTTGTAGTTGTTAATGGAGGAACAAGGCAGGGGTTCTAAAGGCCAGAGAGATGTTCCTTTCGCTTTAAGGTGAATCCCTCCTCAGAACAGTAGCTCAATACTTTACCGAGCCCAATCTAGTATCTTATTACAGGGACAATAGCTCAAACCGTGCTATATCATGGACACCTTTACAGGCAAGAGAGGCTTAAGACATTAAGCGAGGGCTATCACCTTCATCAAATCCTGTCCAAATGCTCAAATCTCATTACAAAAACCCCCGACAAGAGCATTTAGCCAACTAGTAGCGTTTAATACTTATTAGGAAAAGCTTTGTTTTCAGTTCTCAGACTTGTCCAAGTTCACAATACATGCTGTTAAATTATTATGTTTCACACATCCATAAACTTCCAAGAGTATGTTCAAGATGAGAGTGTGTAAATGTATCAATACAAAGAAGGGTTTTAGAGGATGGAGAAAAATGTATTAAATGTACATTTTGATTAATAATTTATGCTTATTTTGTAAATAAATGATAGTGCCATATTGAAGTGCATGCATTGGTGGTTTTTAATTCTTACTACTTGAAGAAAAGATGTGGGAGCGGTACTGTTTTTACGTTTTGTTGATTGATGAAATATTTTGTTTTCAAAGCGACGTATTTAATAATGTCAGCCAGGTGTTGTTTTGGTATGTTTTTGGTGCAGTTGGACATAATTTGTGAGTGGCAAGTGGCAAGATCTCCTCACTCCACTTCTGTCAGTCTGGGACATAGAATCACAGCCTCCAGCGAATTAACCCGCTGCTGTTAACCATCACCTTCAGCTGCTGCACTGTTGCTATGGTAAACCCAGTTGCTGTGCACAGAGGAGTTTGGCATCTATGTAAGTCTGGATGATGGGAGTCTCTGTCCCAGTGGCATTCTGGTTGAGGAGACTGCTTGACTAAGGCAGGCAGCTTATCCCTTGTTCTGGCAGGGCACCTAAGTAAGATTCTTCTTTCTCAATTCTCCCCAGACACACCATCCTGAGAAGCCACTTTTTCCTACCACAGGAAGCCCAAGAGAACACTATAGGTAGCAGTCTGACAGGCAAACTGAACCCTGGCCTTTTATATCCTGCCAGGTTTGAGAAGTTGGACATCACCCCTAAAAGCGCCCAGAAGATTAAGCCCGTTCTGGAGCGCTGGATGGCCGAGGCTGAAGCCCGCCACCGATCCGGCATGCAGAACCTGACTGAGTTTATCGGCAGTGAGCCTTCGAAAAAGCGCAAGCGGAGGACCTCTTTCACCCCGCAGGCGCTCGAGATCCTCAACAGCCACTTTGAGAAGAACACACACCCTTCGGGGCAGGAAATGACGGAAATAGCCGAGAAACTGAACTACGACAGGGAGGTGGTTCGCGTCTGGTTCTGCAACAAGAGGCAAGCCTTGAAAAACACAATAAAGCGTTTGAAACAGCCCGATCTCGGCCCGGCTGCACCAATGGACGCTCTCACTGATTCTCTAGAGGAGCTCCCAAAATGAACGAGCTTGGTGAAAGTGGCAAATTTTGAAACGACAAAATGGATAAAACCCATAATGGAGTGAAACTGTTAAACGTTCCTCTTCCTTTATGAAGTCAACTGGACGGACAGTCATGAGTTTGCAAACAAAACTATGTGTTGTCAGTGTGATTACCACAGTTATGTAAATGACCTCGGCGAAACCAAAAACATGAGAAAAAAGAGATTAATATCTGAGAATTATGTACAAACATACGGTGTGCTGTTTTAAAGAGTTTAAGATTCTGGACTTACAGGCCAGAATATTGCCCAAACTTTGGTTCTCATGAGGGGGGATTTAGTAAAGAGATCATACCAAATCAAAACACTATTTACCAAAGTCTGTTGCATCTGAGTACTAAGAATAATTTTGTAATGTAAATGTGCTCTAAATTTTTACATTTGTACTGGCAAATCTAAGCTATATGTGTGAGGTTGAGTATACATTTTATCTTTGTCTCGCTTACTTTTTCTTCATTGTTTGTATGTAAATATCTAAAAAAAAAAATACTGTCTTCAAATTGAAATCACACTGAAAAAGTTCTCTTTTGAAAAAAGTACTTTTGCTGTTAAACAATTGCATAATGTTTGCCTCCTATTTGTGTTTCATCTGCAGATATTTTCAGTCACAGTGTAACTTTGTACAACTTTTACAGGTATTTATTAATAATTTATTGAGGTTGTTTCAGAGGAGGGAGGGATAGTGAATTAAGGACTGTCATATGAGGAGGGGTTTCAGTGTATGTCAAGTCTACTGCAGCTTTGTTTTGAGCTACTATGTCATTCTGTTGCCAAAGCCTGATAGCCAAAGAACACATAACTTCCGCTCAAGGACTGGGAAAGATTTTACCTATTAACGGTTGTTTGATTGTTTATTGTTTTTTTTGTTTTTTTGTTTTTTTGTTTTTTGGGACATGGCTTTCTCCCCTTTTTCTAAAGTATTTTATTCTGTGGGCATACCAAGTTTAACGAAAAAGGCCAATATATTGTAATGTCAAATAACTACCACACTGGCTGTTGTAATCCCATTTTATTGCAATATAGAAAATGTGTTGGATGAATTTTCTGTTGGGCTGCTTCATTTCAAATAACTAATTTGCCTCTGCATGTTTCAAATCAGCCCCTTTATACGAGGATCATTTTAAGATTTATCTACCAAAATAAATCTTGGTAGGCAGTCCAGTAATAATAATTAAATAATTATTAAAGTAATTTTGCATAATGACATTGAAGATGAATAATTTGCTTTGTTGTTGCTACTATTATAATAATAATAATGATTATTATTATTATTGATGATTATTATTATTATCCATCTGATAAACCCTTTAAGTGTAGATTACCTCCCTAGAATTCAGTGATCATGTGTGGTTACAGCCTGCGCAGATGTTGCCACTGACCAAACTACTCAGCTCATTCCAATCAATCAACCAATTAGTGTCATGAGTTCAATCAAGTATGAAAAGGTGGATATAATTTATTTTTTTTACATTGTATTGTACATTTCTTTCACCCTAAGTGAAGGCTTACAGATGTTACAGTAAAAATGTTAGCATAAATATGTAGGGCTTTTTTTAAAATACAATTTATTGATCCCACAGTACACTGCTGTGTCTTAGGAAGGGTCGTTTCAGCAAATTATCGTTGGTAGGACGAGCATGTCTCAAGTGGAACGATTTGCAAAACTTC
This sequence comes from Polymixia japonica, assembly GCA_900302305.1. Taxonomy (NCBI): domain Eukaryota; kingdom Metazoa; phylum Chordata; class Actinopteri; order Polymixiiformes; family Polymixiidae; genus Polymixia; species Polymixia japonica. Next base: position 31,664 of record OMKK01032752.1, on the reverse strand, counting down.
ATGTATTCATTCTTATTCAGTTGAGTTCATGCTTTTCCTGGGTGTTTAAAAGAATTCATTTTAGTACATAGATGTTAATCAATTGACTGTACATTATTGTGTTAACTGTGTTCATTTTACATGGTATTACATGGCGAGACTACTAGACAATACCTCCCAGACCACGGCCACAAAATGTTTGGTTCACATGAATCCTTAAGGAGGACAAAAAAAAGAGGATGAATGTTAAGAATAAGTGGCACATGTCAGGACGAGTGAACCTAATTTGGACTGATCTGAAATTTGATGCAATGTATTCAGAATCATGTGTCTGTTCAATATCTCTCTTTACATGTCACATCGGTTAAACTCACTGTTTCAGTCCCCTGTGCGTCGCTGTGTGTTCTCCGCTGCCTGGAACGCACTCCGCTCGGCGAAACGTTACCAAACGCCTGAGCTTCAGACGTCTCGGTAAAGGATTCGATGATGTTGCATCGTTACTGAATCCCAGTCAAGCATAGCTTTTTTTTTTTTTTTTCCTAGTTTTTTTTGGGGTATTCCTTTAGTACACAGGAAGCAGGAGAGAGGGTTTTCTCTCGCGTAGCTCTAACCTGAAACGGGATAGGGGCGGAAAAAAAAGGCACCGTCTCCCTATTTAATGCATGCAGACGAGATGATCATGAGATGCGGTGACTGTTTATCAGACGGCAACAGCGTACATGCCAGGGACCAGGGTTGGCAGTTTTACAGTGAACCAAATAACTAGGCATCAGTTTGACTGCGTTGTCATCAGCGCAGAACTTGCACTCGCACGTCTGCAACACCACCTACTCGTCTCGCCGATTGACATTTCGCTTGCTTTTTTGTTACACCGACCGATTTTAGAATACAAGCAAGCGTCGTCCTTTTTGTTCTGAGATGAAGTTTCTTTGTTTTGCTAAAGTAAAAAGGCCAAGAAATGCTACATCTTCTCTGTTTTTCCTTCCTTGTCTGACCCACCACCAGGTAAATGTATGAAAAAACAACAGGCTCCGGGTAAAATATGAATCGGTTCTGAGGCTTAACAGTAAAACTGTGACCAAAAACCAAAAAAACGACGCAGAAAGGACTTATGCCTTTTCTCTCAACTTTTCAATGCTGGACCAAAGCTCTATAGTTATGCACACTGTACAGAAAAATAGATTCATGATGTTGACAATCTTAAAATTTGATGAAAAAAAAAAAAAAAAGATTTGAAGAGTAGAAAAGTAGTTCATTCAAGGTTTACCTCAGTACTGTCCTTGTACATTGTGAGTGAGTATCATACAAGCACCAGGCCAGTAGAAAAGACGGAAGAGTATTCATGCACTGTATACGTTTGTGTAGCTCACTTCTCATTTTGGGACGAAGACGATAGTGTTTGAAAAATATTTATGTGAGACATTCTTCTCTATTTTTGTCAAGTGGTTTCCTGGGCCACGTGTATTTTTTAGACATTTGTTTTGTCGTTTTAACTTCGTATTTGTTCCCCCTCTTTTGTATTGCGAGGTCCACTTCTCAGTTTCATTGACCTGTCGACCTTCATATAGACAAATCAAAGCCGTTTCATCTTACCCAATTAGGAAAAATTGATAATCACATTAAATAGAAAGGTTTTGACATTTTATTAAACACCGACTCACACACAAACTGGTTTGACATTTTATTAATAACAAAGAACTAGAAACCAAAGCTGAAGAGCCTGCAGAGGTTGGTTTTAATTTTTATAGACTGAAAACTGTACTTAATCTATAGAGCAATATCTGTTTGGTCAGTTAAGCAGCACTTTGTGTGTTTCTAAAAATGCTTCAAGTCTGTCACATTGATTTGTACCATAATTAGTAATAAACAATTGTTTGACATGAATTGTCTGTCTTGTTTTCAATAGATCAATGTTGTAAAGGAAGCAAGCTGTCTGAGGATACATTCTTATTTACAGAAACTGCCTTGAGGAGTCATTGCAGGTTGATGGAGAGAAGCACCTACACATACAATCAGTGGAAGGTGCCCTATTACAACCCAAACCTTATACTGTTGGTCGCTGATGGATGTTCAGTGCCTGGCTCAAGGGCAACGTTTGCAGTAGTTGTTGAGAGAAGGAAGCAGAGCTTTCATTAACACTTCCTCAACCAAGATTTTACTAGCTATTTCAGAGAGAGAGAGAGAGAGAGAGAGAGAGAGAGAGAGAGAGGAGATAGATAGATAGATAAATAAATAGAGAGAGATATAATACGTATTTATGTGTCTTCAGCAGATACAATGTATCTGTCACTTACGTACATGTCTGACAGGGGTTCAACTGAACAATACTGACGGTTGGTTGAAGACCTGAGACCTGAAGCATCCTGACCCAGGTGTTATGAACAGGCAGCTAAACAGCTACTGATTTGATGCTCGTTATTTATCCTGCCTATATATTCTGTAAATAGGGCAACTTTTGGAAACTATTTGAATTTGTATTTGCATCACACAACGTATTATACAGCACAATGTTGTGAATTGGTTAATTTATAATTAAAATAATAATGTGTGTAGCATATAAAGACAATCTACGTAAAGTAAGAATGTTACACAATGTTAAACATGTTAGTTATGCACTGTAACAGTGTAATAAACTCAAATACAAAAGAGTACAAAAAACAAGATCCAGGAAGTCTTGCTTGATATTTTGTCCTTAAGTGGTGCAGACAACCACGGAAAAAACTAAGGCACTCAGTCTTCAGGTGAAATAATATTGAATTTATTCATCGAGCATATAGGCAACAAAGCAGACCATCGCGTATCGACTCTAAGTCTTCATCAGGGACGATGGATCCTGGATCTTGTGTTTTTGTAGTTTCACCTGCCCCAGTAAAGAACCCATATGAGCCATCAGAACCATGTAAACTATTTCAAAGGTTTTACTAAACCTCGCGTCTATTCGCCGTTCAGTGCGCAGATCCTGTCTAGAGCCCGCCCACTCGAAAACTGTATCCGGTAAATTGCGTCTGGGTCGCTACGAGTTAGAATAAAACATGGACACACACAAACAAAGTATTCCAAGAAGTACAGTACTTGAAGAAACTTACCGGATCAATAAGATTACGTCTTTGAAGCCACTACAGCGGCTTTGCGTCAGAAATTTAACTGACGAAAGAGTCGTTCCCTTTCCGCATCCGCTGAGACCGGATCTGCGAACTGCAAAGCGAACTGCGCCCAGGGTGGGTTTTACTAGTATACAAATATTCTGACAACCGCGATCACTTCTGTTTTCAACTTTTTGAGATACACACATTGAACATACTTATTCTGAGGGAAAATAAATTGTATTTCTATTCACTTGTATGTTATGTCAGGTGCATCCTATTTCACTCCTTAGGGAATACAGTTATCTGACTTATCATCTGACTTCTGGTGAAAACCTTTGCCTGGATTTCACCGAGGTATTGTTCTTCATGATTCCACTGTGCTATTTATTAATGTGAAGGAGTTACAACACATGCCTTACTGACAGTGAACAGAGTTTCCACCTATATGTTAGCCAGTCTCCTGGGTCAGCTGCAGTTCATTTAGATTTCCATAGGGTCAATAGAAAAGCATACATGTCAGGGTTATCTCTCATCAATGTTTCATGCCTTTGCCTTACCAAATAACAATAACGAGACAAGCCTGAGAAGAAAAGGAGAAGAAGAAAAACATTCTTGGGTGAAAGCCTTTTGAAACTAAACTCCAAAGTTTGAAACGGCTCCCATGTCCGTGATGCCTTTGAAAACTGACTGGCTGCTGAAACGAAAGTAGTAAATAAATAAATAATAATAATAAAAAGCACAGACAACATAAATTATTAACATTAGACTGAAAACTGATGTTGAAGATGCTTTTTTGTCTTCCTTTCAGCTTTTTTTTCCCCCTTCATTTCAAAACGCGAGATGTGTTGTTGAGTGGTGATGGGTGAGCTATACGTAGCGCAGGCTATTTGATATTCTTTTGTTTTCTATCTGCGGCATTTTCATTGTTTTTTTTTCCATTAACAATGTAATTGTGCAGATGCAGCTCCTGACCCATATCTGTTTTTCAATGTCTAGAACTGTTCTTAGTTTTCTGAGGACGAAAGTTAACTTTATATTTTTCCTCTGCATCGGAGACATCAGAACAGAAAATATTTGAAAAATGTCTGAGTTTTAGTTTTTTGTCCAAAAGTCCAGGGTGTGAATCTGACACGTGTTAGAATCTGAACCAGGAATTCTGTTCCTCTGTGATAAAAATCATCCCTTTTCTGTGACTTTAACTCAAACCCTAATAATAAAGATTTTAACAAAAAAGTCTCACCCTAATCCTAAGCATTCCTCATCTTCATCGCTCTAAGTCGCAGGCCTAACTAACTGGTTACGAACATTGTTAGGAGGATTATTGTATGCATAAAACATTCATACTTTTTCTTGCGAGGTTTGAAATATCCTAGTAGGGAAATGTTCCACGGTAACTGTTTTCTGTTATATACTATTAAGAAGTTGGTCTTAGATTTGATCACCTAGGGCCTTCACTATCAATAACTGTCAAACTGTTGACGATCAAGAGGCTGTTAGCTGTTTATACCTATAAATCTGAAGCATTGTCTACACAACTGAAAGCTTATTGATCGATAAAGGCATGTCTTACACCAGTGAAGATTATTTGGGTAAATAATTTTAAATCTATGTGATAGGCCTACAGACGGGGCGGAAATGAACTCCTGTGGTTTATTAGAAACATACAAACAGCAGGGGATGAGATAGGGTGACCTTAAGAAAGCTTTTTAAATATCCATACTGTCGCACTAAAATGATTGACAGCGTAGATAACTTATAAGCTATTTAAAACACATAAGCCTGATATATTACATCACTCTAATGTGCATCTGCTTTGAACCTTCCTCCATCTCTCTGTCCATCTGTCTGTCTGTCTGTCTGTAAGCCTGTCTGTCTCTCTCTCTTTCTCGCTCTGTCTGTCTCCCTCGGAAAGACACAAACTAAAAACCTCTCTAGTTTTCATCCATAAGAGCCAACTGTCTGACTTCCCTTTCAACTCGCACCCACCTGAAATTGTCCTGAAAGGAAAAGAGGGGTTGGAGAGAAATATTATGACATGTCGGCGCTCCAAATGGATTATGTTTCAATATCAGTCAGGACACAGAAACAGAAGGGTAGAGGGAGAGGGTGCCTGTGTTGGATGCAGATGGTTTTAAATTGCTGCCTTTGTTTTCCATCAGGCATGAAGCATTCACTTCCCTTATCTTTCAGACAATGCGCGTTGGGGCTGATGTTCTCGGTAAATGAACTGTCGGTATATCCCACCCTCACCCGCGGCTCCTCCGCCTCCCCTCCTCACTTCCTCCTCAAGGTTGAGATGTTGGTACACTGACTGTGAAGCCCAAGTCGCTGAGGCGTCTCCCACTTCGCTGCAACTGCACACCCGGATGCCTCTAGGGGTGTAATTACCAATCCTCACATGCAATGGAGGTCGCCCATGCATATGATCCCTTTTGCTTTTCTGTGTTGTTTCTTGGGGGGGGGGACGGGGGGACGGGTGGTTTCTCCACCATCATTAGTGCCGACAAAATCTGTACTATTCGCAGGTAGAAGAGTTAATAGCCCGACTCTTTATGGAGATGGCTGTCTGACCCGAGCAGCAGATTGCGTCGCCCATAGTCCATTTAACTTTCTACCGGCGCGGCGTTTGAATGCGTGTCGTTTCTTTGTGATGTCTGTGTTTTTCTGTCACTAGTCAAGACTGCGTCCCGCGTTCGGTGTTTTTATGTCGAAAAACATTCTCCGCTTCTCCAAAACTGTGCAGGTGAGTGCGGGGCGACGGGGGCCACTGCAGACTTCCTAACCCGAGGCATCAGTCTGCAGGTTTCCTATTTAATTGATATGTGTTTTTCGTGTCATTACATGAGAGTCTTATGAAGTTCAAAATGTGGGGGAATGATCGGTTCAACTTTATTTTAAGGTTGGGCTCTAGTAATAATGATTAATGAACAATTATGATTATGGCTTATAAGAGTGTATACAGAATAATACATTAATCTAGCACAGTAAACCACATTTTTGGGCCTTATTCGGTGTGATATGTATGCCATTATGACGTTTTACACACCTTAAAATCACCTCAATAAGACTCTTACAGTATAAAGACCCAAGGATCTACATATCTGTACACATCTAATACAGGTCAGCAAATGTAAGGCTAGTATGTTCGAAAGTGCCAACATTAATAACCTTGAAATGACCAAAAGGAAGACATTACACTATATTGTTATGTAAAAAGCATAAGATGAAAACTACAGTCATTCTATTGCAATCAGAGCGATAAAGAGTTCATAAGTAGCGTGTGGAGAACTCGCTGGCGAAGTGCAACTCTTCTGCACGTCGTTCGCGGCGACTTTAAGATCCGAAGGACCGTAACTAGCACTGCGCCACGCCCCGGGGTGTTTCGGCAAATAACCGGTCGTCTGGTGTTTTTGTGCTCAACGTGAACGAACCTTTCCATCCTCCTCCTGTTCTGTTGACCTCTACTGATAGTATACTTATAACACAGCGAGAGGTGGAGAGCGAGAGACAAAGAGAGAGAGAGAGAGCGTGAGTGTGAGAGAGAGAGAGAGTGAGTGTGTGTGTGTGTGTGTGTGTGTGTGTGTGTGTGTGAGAGAGAGAGAGAGAGAGCGAGATTGCATATCTGAAAGCAGTGAGGAAGGAGACGCGGATGGCAGAGGAGTGGCTTGGCTGGCCACATCGTTGCTTTCTTATTAGCGAGGGCCCTGTATGGACACTTTGGCCTTTTTTTTATGGGGCCATGATGAAACCCTCTCGGTGCTTCTGCGGAAAATGGCCAGGGGAAATCACAGATGAGAATCACTCAAAGACAGGGAGATGTCAACAGGCCCATAATGATAGCTGATGGCTCCAGAACACTCTCCCTCTTTCCCCCTCTCAGCCTTACCTGCCCAAGTTGCACTATACTTGAAAACATAATTAGAGGTAGGCTAAAACAGAGACACGGAAGCTTTATCCCTGTGTTTTCTGTAACCAATGCTCTTTGTTTTATGTCAGGTAGTCCTTTTTACCTCCCTGTGTCTTCATGGAGAAAAAAAAATTG
>OMKK01032752.1:0-24486 GCA_900302305.1 Polymixia japonica | reverse complement strand
CTCTGTGAGATGCCAAGGTGCTCCCAGTCCATTGTGCTGCTGGCTGTCAGGTTAAATTAGGGAGTACAGGCTCCGTGAGTGTAAAAAAATCAATACTTGATGGAAGATTGCTCCCCGGAAAATCTGTTTTGATTCCAGGATTAATTCTTGACCAAAGGCTCCACCAAAATGACATGCCATTAGGCTGAAAATGAACACATTCTGCAGTGGAAATTGGATGGAAATGTGTCAGGTGATTGCCCCGGCTGGTTGTTTTGCTCTCTGAGCGAGGGGACTGAAGGTGTGGCAGCTGTGAATGAGGCCTCAGGGCTGACTCCATTTCCAGAACAGAGACAACTCCACCGTGCTCCCAGAGTATTCTCAAGGCCATTGTTGTCCGGCTCCTGCAAATGCATTCCACCTAGGTGAAATGCATTTGCCCACCATTCTATCTCTCTTGTGTTTTCCATAAAGCATGGCATGAAAAATGAGAAATCTGAAAATAAAACAAGGTGGGGTTTTTTTTTTTTTTTTTCTTCTCTCAGCAGTGAGAAAAAAAAGAAGGTAAAGTGCATTGTTGATGAATGAGTAATGTGTTTGTCATAGCGGATGACATTTTCCTGTTTGAAAACTTAAACAGGAAAATGTTATGATGCACCGGACAGCGATTTGAACAGCAAATGCATTTCACCTACAATTACAGATGTTCAAGTATTTTAAATGACATTTTTCTAACGCCCCAATAAAATATTTCTGACATTGAATATCACTACCACTATAGATAAGCTGCATTTACTTGTCTGTGGTTTTGAAAAACTGGAAAAAAGTAATTATTTTAAATGTATTGCAGTCATCATCTATAGTCGATTTCAGAAAGAAGTACAGTCCCCATTCTTTTTCCTTTATTCTAATTGCTACAAATAAAATGATGCACTGAAATAAGATCTTGATTAGCATCATTCTTTTCTAGAATATGGACATCTTAATAACATATAATAATATAATTGTATGCATTTTGACATTGCAAAAACAATTGTAGCAATCTATCCTTTATATATATTTTATTTCACACAATCAATAATTTAGTTTAATAGAGGCTGTTAACTTAATTCATGAACATTGACGTCTAAAATCATGTAAGTCATCTGAATTTTGTTCTCTCCACTTTCTGAGTTGCATAAACTATTTTGGTATGAAGATAGAAATTTGAAAAACATTCTTTCTTTATAAAGTTGGAGACTGCCTTTTGAAATGTTTGAATATAACATTTTTTCTTTGTAGTAGGCCTAAGTTCAATGTTTACATTTCTTGCATTATAAAGGTTGAAGAGTGCTTTTTTAAACTGTATTGACCAACCACTATAGAAAAGAACTCGAAATACCTTGCTTCCATAGCAGAGAAAGTCTTAAACGAAAACATGTTTTATCAAACATAGGTTTATCTATTATAATTATACAAAATATATTCAATATAATGATGATGATGAGTGCCAAGACCTAACGCTTTGTCTAGATCCGTTTGTTTAGGATTGGATGGATTTCGACTGATCACCCATCTGTTATAAACATACTGGACTTTGTATGATAACGGATTGTGTTAGTTATTCACTTCAATAAGGCACTCAGTCAATGCGTGTCGGCGTTCAGTTTTCCACAAGGACGCAGCGCCCCCTGCAGGTCAGTAAAGTAACTGAGCTGCTGCGTCGATAGATGGCAGCATGCATGCGGTTTAGAAATCACCCAGAATAAATAGATGCTGTAATCCATTTTCCATTTTGTTGTCTGTTTAATATTGTTTTTGGTTATCGATATAAGACGGGGAACAAATGTTCATCTTTCAACGTTATCAGTCGATAATTTATCTTTTTTGTATACACCGTAGCGGGACGTTTGAATTATGATCAGTAATGAAAAAGAAATTGATGCCGGCGCGGTTTGATGACGCCAGAAGCGGCGTCGCGACGTCGCTGACGCGGCGGGTCTGCTAGCTCCACGCTACACTGTTTATACACAGCCGTTTTGAAAGAGCAAGTTGAATTTAAATGCGTGATGTCCTGGGTGAAGTCAATACCGTGTAGTGGAGACGATGTCTTCGACGAAGATGCGGATGAAATCAGTATCCAAAACAAAGAGTGGATGTCCCACTTGAAGAAGCGACTCAGGGTAATTGCTACTAACCTCACATACGTCAGCTAGCGTGAAAGCTAGCAGAATTGAACCTTACTCTTAAAATAAGACACGTGTTTTAATTAGAATTTAATATAGCTGACAGTAGTCAAAATCCATATTTCACTACAGTATTATGGCCTCAAAGTATTATGGTCTCGAAGTATTATGGTCTCACTACAGTGTTGTGGTCTTCTTTGTTTTCCCCTTAACTTCAGTTTTTTTTCTATTTAATTGGATTCTTTATTCTTTATTTATCTTTGGAAATTATGTGTTCCTATTCTTTTTATACTGAGATGACCATAGCATAGAAGCATTTCATTGCACTGTTTATCCTGTGTATGCTGTGTATATGACAAATAAACACACTTGGACTTGAAATCAAAGTGAGTGTGTTTGCATACTCTGCTTACGGCTATTATTTGCAGCCTTTAGGCTTGTCTCTTTATTCCTCCAAGTATTATTGTCATGCCAGTATGATTTGCTCTCTTAAGTGTCGGCAATATTCCCACGTTGGTCAACCTCACTGTATTCTGTACAGGATGGTTTCGTAGATGGTATTGATGCTGGCGAAGATGCTGCGCTTCAGGTCGGTTTTAATCAGGGATACAGGGAAGGAGCGGAAAAAACTGTGGCTCTTGGGCGTCTCAAAGGAATTGTGAGGTAACCATCCTTACGTATATGAAATTATCAAAGATGTGCTCTTTTTCTGGCCTGTCACTTGAAAAATAGGGTTAAAGCTGCTATGTGCACTATTCTGACTCTACTGATAACGAAGGGGAATTACAACAATAAGCAGTTCAAAACTAGCTGGACTTTTCCCCTCCCCTGCAGCACCTCTCCATCACTCCTCTCCCCTGTCCATCTAAAACCTCACAGGTGCCCAGATTTGTGGGAGGGGTTTAGAGACAGGCCGGGCATTGTAAATACAGTTTGGTAAATAGGGAATATCAACACATTGGCAGACACGTGTTGCGAAGATCATATTTCATTGAACCTATGTTAGTTTGACATAAAATGCATAAACATATCGCACATAGCAGCTTTAAGTAACACTTATAGGTTTTCATCATTTTCTCCTACATAGATCCTGCCCTCTTTCTTGTGTAGAATCATTATGAGCCTTTTTTTCCTGGCAGCTGTTGATGTGTCTGTTCTGTTCTGCATAGCAAGTGCCTGTCCCAATCGCTCCTCTCTCCCATTGTACCTGAAACCATTGCCCCTTTGTATCCCACATCACAGTGCTATTCAGTACTGGTGCCAGATTGAGCATCCGCAGACACCCGTCCCAGCCTCTGTGATTGACCTCATACGCCGGGTTGTGCAGCACGAGGACATACTTATGGCAGGAATGATGAAGGCTTTGGAGACGCCTCTTCCCAATGTGCATGATGTTTCAGAGAGCATGGACGATCTGGCAGTCGACCCAGGAGGTCCAGACTGCGAGGGAGAAGGATGCAAGGAGGCAAACTGCTGTGGGGGGGGTGAATGTATGGAAACGGGTGTTCCTGACCAGTCACATAACCTCCATTCAAGCTCCAATGACTGCTTGTCCAACTCAGGAGAAAGCCTAAACCATCTCCTGCAATGCTGCATAGATATAGTGTTGGAACTTGGATTACCACAGGAATTGATTCAGCATCTACAGTCATTGAAGAGCACAGAGTGAATCTTGGCACAGAGAACGGAATTACAGTGGTTTCACATAAGGGCAATGCCGAAGTCCGGCACATAAATTGTGAAACAAAAGTGGATTGCAAATGAATATTCAAAGCTAAGATTAACAGATGTACTATGATGTATATTATGTAAGATATGATTTTGCTATATAGTATTTTCACAAGAAGCCTGAATAATGTAAATGAAAATAAACAGGGATTCACTGAATGTTACATACTACTCTAATTCACTAAATTACAATGCTGTCCATACTAATTGAAAAGAAAAATCATTAAAATTACTGAGTTTTGTTAAAACAACTCAGCCACTTTCTTTTTAGTCCTTAAAAAGTTATATATCTTCCAATCTTGTTTAAGAGCCAAAAGATGGACCTGCCACCTAAAACCAAGAGATGCATTTGGAAATATTTTCCTGTTCGTAAAGATCCCTCCAAGATCCAAGATAATTTCCCTCGGGATTAATAAAGTAATTCTGATTCTGATCCACATAGATCCGACAGGTAAACCTGTGCGTTAAATATGGTATGATGATATGATAGTTTTAGGTTGAACTGAAAAAGACATGTACACTGTTTTTCTGCCTCAAAACAAAGTACAACATTTTAACCAATTAAACATTTTATTTTGGAGCAGAAAAATTGCCCACTCAGCACCTATTGCACACCTGGCCATCCTGGAAGGGGATCCCTCCTTTGCATGCCTTCCCGAGGTTTCTTCCATTTTTCCTAACTAAGGTTTTTTCTGGGAGTTTTTCCTTGTCCGATTGAGGGTTAAGGTCAGAGGGTGTCCTTTAATTGTCCGTTAATTGTGGGCTTGTAAAGCCTTTTGAGACTACTGTGATTAAGGGCTATAAAAATAAACTTGTCTTGCATCGAATATGCAGCCACAAACAGAGAATAGTGTCAGACATTAAAGCATACTTTTATTTACTACCTGGTGCCTGAAGCAGTAGATTGTGAAAGAATAGGGTTTTGTGTAAAAACTTAAGAATTTTGTAGAATTACTGCTTGAATTATATAGTTTAACAATGTTTTCTAAGTATGCTACATTTCATTTTTCTTAATGTTTTGTACTTTTATACTATGGATTGTTGGTCTCATCATGAATGAATGTAATCTCATTAAAAGGGGATTGTTAGAAGCAATTCAGTATGCTTCTGTGCTCAGCCAATCAAGTTGTCATCCAAGTTGGAGAAAACACACTTTTACCAGTTACATATGACTGACCTTACAGCTTTCACCAAGGTTTTTGTTTTATTGGTTGTATATTGCATATTGCACATTACATGAAATGTGATACTATGGTACTGTGGTGGCTAAAATGTGGTGATCATAATAGTTGTATAACACGTTTCTTGACAGTCATGAAGTGTTGATAAAAAAGTAACCACGTGTAGCAACCCCTCCCCCTTCTTAAAATGATACAGTAAAGGCGCCTTTCTCAAAATGGAAAGACTGTTTGGCTCAGTTTTTGGCTCTGCTTAGAAAAATTAATTTGCTGCCCAAAATACTCACAAATTACCTAAATGGGTATTTTCTAACTTGATTCGCTGTGGGAACCCATTGCGCGGCACCAGGGTGCGTGTATCAACTCAAAAACGTCAAAATCAACTGTGGGTCTGTAAATATCAAGATGACTCCCACAACATTCAGCCTACGGGGAACCCTTGTCCGCTAAGGTGGAACCACAAATGGTGGAGCGCAGGGCGGGGAAGTCATCTCACACATCCACACAACTGTCTAAAACGGAAACGTTAAAAATAATGAACATTCGTGTTAAGTAATTTAGCAGGTTATCCGTAAATAATACATACTGCAGCTACGTTATGCAAGAACCTCATGAAAAGACATTACTGATATCTACAACACCACACTACGCATGTGCGAAAAGCAACAGCTGTCTAGTTCTCATAAGTAGCCCGTTAAGACCTTCAACATTACGCTGTTTGGCTAAATCAAATAAACCCCTCGCAGAATGTGAGAGACCCATTGACTCCCAGTATAAAAAAAAGCGGCCTAGCCTGCTTAAGAAGCACTTCAAGAGTACACGGAAGTAGTCGGAAGTGGAGCCTCTCTGCTTCGCCCGTATATTTTCAGTTATTACGTCATCTTGACAAAATGCGGATCGAACCATGACCCTCCTCCGGCTAGGCTAGGACTCGGTCCACCGGATCTTCCATATAAACACAATTAATGCCTATCTTTTTACAGCGAGTGAACTGCGTTATATTTAATGACAAAAGTGTTGCATGTGCTGAAGGCGCCCAGTTTGATCGCCGTGTTTTTTTTTAACGTCGATCACTTTCCATGCATGTTTGTAATGTAGGTTAACGATAGCTAACTTAGCTGGCTAGCTAACCCTGTTGTCTAAAGCTATAGAAAGTGAAACAGGAATCACCTTCATTAGACTTTCTGGGGGGTAATCGCCAGTAATTCTCGCAGATCAGGTACGAGGGCATTGTTTTCTTCTGTTATGTTTTGGAAACGTGACAATGATGATAAGTTAAATTATTGTATGTAGTAGGATACTGTCGATAGCTACACTCAACGAGATGTATGTTGATAGTTAACGCAAATGCATATTATTAAAACTGGCTATGCAGAAAAGCCTTTGTAACACTATTTAAATCAATCTCTAACCGTGCATCACACAATGCAAAATACCTTCGCCGTTCAGTGATCTTTTTTTACCATCTCATGTCCTTAGGGACTTCCCCTATTATGCATGTGGTGTGTTTCTGGCTTTAATGCCAGTTTGATGGACTCTTGAGCAATGGACTCTTGAAATCTCTGGAATCAGCAACATAGCAGGCAGGCTCAAAGACCTTGCGGTTTTTGGACCAGAGGTCACCACTTGGTCACCACTCGGGTCTACTTCTGCCCTCAAAAGCAGAGCAAGCAGATGGGGAACTGCTGCTGTCTTGGCTCCAGCCCCTGTGACACTGTGGAAGAGAGAAGTGGTTTGTTACAAGATGCTACTAAGGTCACCATGCCCACAGCTGAGGCAGGGATGGTGGATGCGTTCCATGAAAGCCCAGAAGCAAATGTTGAAATGAGGTAAGATGGTCATTTTAATAGTCTAAACCAGTTGATCTCAAAGTGGGACCCAGGTGACATCCATAGGCCCTTGAAGGGGTTCTAGGGGGTCCCCAGCATGTGATGAATAGTTAACATTGAACTATTATACCACTCAGTAGAGGTTAATACTACAGTGTCATTTATAAGGATCACTATTATGACCAAGTTTCACTGCCCCCTTCCCATTTAGTGTGAAGCAGTTTTATACAAAATCATAGCTAACCAGCTCCCTGGTTTAGACATCAGAGATCTGAGAGAGTGTTGATTTAAACAAGACCCTAATGGTTGCATGTGTGGTATTATATTTCTGTATTGTGTAACATCAACAATGCCCTCTGTGTTATGTCGCTTAGGAAAAGTGATGAGGCCGAGATCAAGAAGGAGGAAAAGCTTGTGAAAGTGATGCAGAGTCCCCAGGCCAGAGAGACAGAGCCCTCTAAGACTCAGGAGAACGGGCCTCTTCAGAAGGAATCCACAAAGGGAAAGATGCCCTCTCCCAGCAAGGGCACTGGGCTCGAGAACGAAGACTCACCCAATAAAGCACAAGATAAAGATGCGGAGAAATCCGACGCCGACAACGGACCCGTTGAACATCTGCGACACACTCTAGAATCGCCACAGACGAAATGCGCCACATCTGACAAAGAGGTGTTTACAGCAACAGAGGTTTTGCTCGTGCAGGAATATCCAGCTGTAGCGCAGGAGAAAAAGAGCATGTCGCAAGAGGCCGACGCAGCCTCCCCTGAAAACCCTTCCCTCAGGTCGGACATATTGACAGAGCACATTACACCGGAAACAGCCTGTGACAAAGACAAAGATGAAGAGGAAGATAACAGCTCCAAAGCAACTGTTAACAATGCTGTGGACAAACCCTCAGGGGATTCACACTGTCATGAAGTGCCATCTTTACTAGACTCTTGGCTCCCTGTGGAGGCCGGTCAGCCATCCTCCAGCTCTCTGCCCAGTCGGGAAATCATTGTAGAGCCCGTCCTTACAGGAAGTAGTCCTCAGCCACCCTCCCCCTCCTCTGCACCGTCTATCCGGTAAGTCACGTGACAAGACTAGCATCTTAACTTGAGCTGCTGTTACTGTTTTGGGCATTGTATTTAGCCTTTTTTTGCTTCTAACTAAAGCAGAAGAATTGGGAGAATTGGGAGAATTCACCCTCTAGGTACTCAGAAAATGTGGTTGGAGAGATGCCATTGCATAGCGTGAGCCAGGATTGGAACAGGATTAAGATGATTGTCAAACCGGTGCTGTTAGCATTAGCAGATTAGGCTCCTACTGTACAGAAATAAGTGTCTTTTTCCTGGTATCTTGTGTCCAGTGCCGTGGCAAAGGAGAGGGATTCAGAGAACGAGACCACTATAGTATACAAGCAGGGCGGTGCTGAAGACGTGACGAGCCACGATGGTCCTGAGCCATGTCTTGCATCAGACTCCACACTAAAACCAAATGGTGTGGAGCCTGACTCTTCCAGCTCAGTAAGGGAGCCAGTGACCACAAGTCCTTCAGCGGCCAGCGAGAGGTCAGTGGGTTCAGAATTTGTGACAGCAAAACAAGAAGCTTGTTTACAAAATGTGCTCCACGTGTTTTTGCTAGTTTCCTTATGACCACTAGGGGGCGTGAAGACACCACACGTAGTTAAGCAGTGCAAGAACTAAGTCACGTTCAGACTCTCCCCTAAGGTCATGGTATGGAATGTATGTGTTTTTACCAAAGAGGCCCCTTGAGATAAAACAAAGTCTGAAATATTTTTTTAATTGCACATTACTGCTCTGCTGTGAGCAATTTCCTGCATACTTTCTCATAGCAATATTTTATGCCTTTAAATATACATTTCATGCTGAAAGCTGCAGTTCCCTGAGAAGAAACAGATTCAGTGCCATAGCAATGTTTTATTTTTTCTATGACTTGAATAATAGACTAAATAACAGATGGAAAAGGAACAAGCAAGATCCTCTTGTGTATATTCGGTTGATTGCTGAAGAATGCAAGGACCTAATATATGCACACAAATCTAATACAACTCTGTTATTGGTTCTCTCTTCACTTTATGCGCTCTGCAGCTCAAACTCCCATCCGGACACAGAGCCAGATCTTGAGGGTACAACCATTGGTTTGAAGGAGGTCACTTCCTTGGAGAACCTCGGTGAAGATATTGAGGAGGACATCGCGGTGGAAACGAAGGACGAAGACAGAGATGTACCCAAAGCCCAGGAGGACGAGGAGGCAGAGGAGGAGATGGAGAGCTCGTCCTCAGAGGCCGTGATTAAGGCCGAGAAGGAAGTAGAGGATCTAGACCCAAGTGGAAAAGAGAATCTGATGGCCAGCACGTCGGCTGACGTCGATGTTGAGGCGTCACCTGTCATGGACCAGGATGACTTTGCCGAGGACGGAATTGAGGATAGGTTTGTGAAGGTTACTTCTTTGTTACGTTGATACTCCTTAGTCAGATATCAGCATAGCTTTTTATTAAAAATTTAAAGGTGCACGTATGGGTCAAGGTCTATTGTTTAAAGTCGCCTCTGATGTCAGTTGATTGAGTGCGTTGAGCTCAAGTAACAAAGCTTTCCCCGCTTTCTTTTGTGTTTCCTCTTAGCGATGAAGATCTGTACAGAGGAGCCGAGGAGCTTTCCCCGACACAGTGTAAAAGGGCCCGAACGGTGCCTCTGTTGGAGATCACACGTTAGTACAGCCGAAACATAAACATCTGCACAAATAAACCCTCGACACACACCACGTGGTTTTATACGGTCATATAAGATACAGGACCCATTGTCTTCTTGTCAGTGGCGGTCTCTTACGTTCACCCTTTCTTACTCAGCTCCAAAGGCGGAGGACAGATGCAGCTTGGCCCCCGCCGTGGACATACTGTCTTACTGTGAGAGGGAGTGGAAAGGAAACACCGCCAAAAGCGCTCTCATTAGAAAGGTCAGTGGGCGCGGCCCTCGGGAGGCGCGCTTCAGACTACGGCCAATTGTTTTTGTCCGTCCCCGGTCACTTCCTGTGGTTCTCCCTGTGTTCCATAGGGTTATAAAGAGATGTCCCACAGGTTTGGCAGGCTGCGAAGAGTGAGAGGAGACAACTACTGCGCGCTCAGAGCCACTCTGTTCCAGGTGCTTTCCCAGAGCGCCCGGCTCCCCGACTGGCTGCAGAAGCAGAACGTTGCTACGGTACCTAAGGATATCACTCGCACGTGACCGTTAATGTGTTAAAGCTGACTATGTAGTGTATCTCGGTGTACGCAAAAGGGATAGTTGTCGGCGGCTTAATTAGCCACAGCACAGTACAGATTAATGATAACACGCGGCGTTGCGAACGTAATACGAAAGATGTGATTGAACCGAAAAAACTAACCATGTGAAGGAAGAATGACTCGTTGACATATTTCACAACTCTCTTCAGATTTCTCAGATGCAGTGAATGTGGCTGCTGCTTCAATTAAGCGCCTTTGTGTCCACAGTTGACTAAGGAACTGGAAGCCCGGGAGGGGCTGATAAGCCAGTGGACGTTTCCTGAGGAATGCCAACAGGCAGAGGGGATAGGAGATGCCACCCAGCAGCTCATACGCTACATGGAACTTCTCCGAAATAAGGTATCGATGGGATACAGTAAACAAAGCATGTGTACAGTGTAAAGACACAGCTTAGGCAACCGCTGTGGTATTTTTAGGCCGTCCCCGGACACTGCTAGTGTTATTTGTCCGCATAGCTTTTGGCTGATTGCTACCATATGTCGGTACGGATGTAGTTTAAGTTCTCCACTGTCTCCTCTCTTATGGCTTTCTCTGTGCCATTATGATGGTCTAGTGATGCCCTAGTCTAGACTGGGCCTAGATTGATTGATGGATGGACCCTGAACCTCAAAGAAACTGACATAAACTGCAGTGCCACTTTACTGTAACCACGTGAGGCCCAGGGCCACGTTTATTGGCTCTCCTTGCCGCTGGTGGCCTGTCAGGAATTTCAGTGTTTATCTTACATTTCTTCAGAGTGGTTCCTTTGTTGTTTATTGTACACCATGCAGGCTGTGTAGCTAGCTTGCATTGGTTTCATTAGTTGCACTTTGAACAGACTCTCGCTATCAGTAAACTTTGGTCATCAACATGTGACATAAACTTTTCGAAAAGCAATTTGGGAAAATTGACATGACTCACTGAAAGTGCTTGAATCAACAGTAAAAATCTTGTGCAAAAGTGGAAATTACCTGTGTGGAATAAGCCTGGGCCTATGTGGTTCAATGTTATAGTTTGATCTGGATGTCAGAGCAGAGCACCCGTATCTAACGTTACCGACCTCCTCCGCTCACGGTGCGACTCAGCTGAGAAGACGCTGCGTTGTGTGATTGAGTTGAGGTGCTAAAAAAAATGACAAAGTTCATCTATGTTTAAGGCTTTCTACTTTTACTTAATTCTATAGTGTTTACATGCTGGTAAACCCTAATTCATGTCGTAAAACAGGAGTCCTTGAATGTGAGGGAATTAGGTCTTGAAAGTCCTCAAATTAGCTAAATCCGGTACAGCGCATCATCTCTCATTATTTTTGAGACTTATGTTTCGCCGTGTGTCGTCCCTGTCCGAATAAACAAACACAATGTACACGCGCTCTGTCTAGTGGCAGGCAGCAGTCGGCTGCTCCAGCGCGTCGGAGCGCCAGCACCTCTGTGAAGAAGTGTTCCAGGGAGGAGAGGAGGAGCTCGGGCTCCTGGAGGCCCTCAAGCTGCTGATGTTGAGCCGAGCCATGGAGCTGCACAGCCGAATGCAGGCCGGGGGGGACGTCCCCGTGTTCTGCTGGCTCCTGTTCGCCCGGGACTCCTCCGAGTGCCCCCGCGCCTTCCTCTCCAACCACCTAAGCCGCGTGGGCTTCAGCGGGGGGCTGGAACAGGTAAGGGAAACCATATGGCGCCTGGCTTTTCAGTGAACGCACGTGGTACCTGGTATGTTGTTTTTTATTATTTGAGCACTCACTCATTTGGAAAGGTATTTAAAGACGTCTAATAAATGTCACTCAGGTTTATTTGCAACATGTAAAAGGCAGGCTGGCAGGCAGAGAACATTTTGTTACTTTTATGGTAAACAAGACTTAAAGGGTGTCTGCAGATCTTGAAAAAGTCTCATGATGTCTTAAATTCTATAATTATATAATATAAACTCAAGGCCTAGAGACATCTTGAATTCAGTTAAATATACCACTTTACACCTTGTTGTTGGCTGCTCTTGCGTTCCAGTCCATTCCAAACCAACCGTAAATTTCTTCAATATCACCTGTAGTCAAGCAAGGCTAACAACAAGGAATGTCATGATTGCATGTGTAGCTTTCTAATAACAGAAACCCCTAACAGCAAAACATGCTAATACTTGTATTCTATGTTCTTGGACCCTCACTAGTAGCACTCTGTTATCGGCCTTGGGGCAAAGAGTGTTAAACTCTTTGCCCGAAGGCCATTAAGTTAATTGTTAGTTTCCATCTTTAATTAAGGGGTTTCTACTGTTGCTGACATGGCACTATTTCTACATAAACAGTCACCCCACCCATAAATATAATTTACTTGAGCAGCTGATTAAACATTGTGCTGTTTTTCTAGCCGTGCAATTATTTTCCTGTTTCACGGCTTCTTGTAGGTGGAGATGTTTCTGTTGGGATACGCCTTGCAGAGTACCATTGAAGTTTACAGACTGTATATGTCTGACACAGAGGAGTTTGTGACATATTACCCAGATGACCATAAGGAAGACTGGCCGTCCGTGTGCCTGGTCACAGAGGACGACCGTCACTACAACGTTCCAGTCGCAGAGGCTGCAGAACTACCCGAGGAACTCACTCACCTCTAGTTGAAAGAGACTGTAGAGAATCTCCTGCCATGCACATGAAGCCCTCCTCAGGTTGATTAAGATTAATAGATTTATGCCAATTAAAGATATGGTCATTTGAGACCCAGTGCGAGATGTGATTCACCCATTTTGAGCACACTGTACTGGAAGCAGAGTTTTCTATTTGTGTATGTGTACATATATTTGGATGCGATGCTGATGGGTCAGCTCAGTCCAGGTCAGGCCAGGCCAAATTAGCTTGTAATGCATCATTTTGAGTTTACAACTAAAGAGAAAGCACATGCTAGTTCAGACCAGGATTAACCTGGTCCGATTCCTTACTTTGTCAAACGGGATCGATAACACAATGGAGTTTTTGGCACTATTTTATTTTGGAAAAGAATTGTGTAGTAATATATTCTTTGTTTAAATTATGTTAAAGATAAATCATGCATTTTGACTTGTAAATTAAGCAGTGTAAGTCTGTTGCTCTTTTGCAAACCTGTTGAATTTGTCTGAAATGAGTTTGATTTTTATCAGGTTTAACAGTAGCCTATATCAGATCAAAACAGGAAGGGTGTGTATGTGTGTCTGTGTGGGCGGGTGTATATGTGTGTGTGTGGGCGGGTGTATATGTGAGATTTTTATGTGTAACATGTTGCCTTTAACCAAGCTACTCTTGAAGAAAAATGTGCCACTGTTGCTTCAAATACTGGCGACAGTCTCAACCAGCAGCCACTGGGTTGTTCTACAGTAGTTAAGCCTCGCTTGGTCCTCCATGTTGCCTTAGTAATAATGCACAATAAGAATGAACATTTGTAACCGGCGAGGATATTAACTTGCCCTAATTCCTGAGCAGGTAACGGTGGTTAGCTAACATTTACACTGATTTATGCCATTTGCAGAAATAACGTTCTCGCACTGCCAGATGTTTTCGAGTGGCATTTAAATTCAATAAAACGACAAGTTTTTGTAAAAGTCTTGTTCATTTCTCTTTGCACGTCCTCAGTATGATTGAGGTATCTAGACAAGCTAATAATAAAGCAATTTATTTGCCAAATAAGAATGCCTATACAGTATATACAGTACATAACGACAATCTGAATACGCTACCAGGAAAACAAGTGCTTGGTAAAACAAAGGTAGATGGACTCCCAGACTGCATGGAAAGTCGACAATCATAATAGTATTCTGTAACACGCAATGATATAATGAGGGATTCCTGACCCCTCTGGGCAATTAAATATACACATTGCATCACCTATATAAAACAACAATAGTCTTTACACCGTTTTATGTAAAATACGATTGCACAACCCAACAAGTCCCACAAGATGTCCCCATATATGAAGTCAAGCACGGCCTTGTTGCTTATTTTTGATAAAATAATATAACATAAAATAAGGATCTCTGTATTTCAGCAACTCCACTACCACACGACGGACATTTCATTCTTGCTGCGGAGGAAAAATTCTCCTGTGTCAATATTCCCTTGTTCATTTACCAGTAAACACGTGAAAGTGGTTCGTACAACCCTCTCTGATGCAATGATGCAAAACTATGGAAAACTGTCCAGAGGATCGGAAGACATCAAGGTATTTACACTGATGAATGAACACTTTAAGGTGCATGGCTTTCTTTACAGTGTGCGTTGTAATGGTGGATAGGTCAACGTGTACAAGACCTTGTCCTCTTATAAAACCTTGTCAATCTTATCGGTTGATAGTTCATTCTAGGGGAGAACCTCTCAAACCAAACCATACTCGGGTCCTCTATTTTTCCTTCCTCTCCTGCACCGTAACACTCCGTGGTCTCCTCTTCAGCAATGCCGTTTTCACGTGGAACTCTGCTTCACCTCCCCTCTTGGTCCGAGAGTCTACTCCTGTTCCTCCTCCTCCTCCTCCTGTAGCTCCTCTATGGCGTCCATCTGAGTCCTGGAGCAAACCTCGCTCATGGGGGCGGAGTCCTCTCCCTCCACAACCAGCTCATTGGACATCTCGTTGTTTTTCTGTGGCAGAGGCAGTCGTGACAAGAATGAGGAACACATTTCTGAAGCGGCTTTTGTATTCAACAACACACCTTAATGTAACTGTAAACCCTTGGTAAAAAATACTAGCAGGACTTAGATTAACATGTCTTAAAGGGATAGCTCGGTTTTTGGGGATTTTGGTCATTTTTCCTATTTACCCAGAGTAAGACAAACTCAGACAAAGACAAGAGTTTGCTTGAAGTAGCAGCTTCAACATTTGCTACTTCATCCCATAGACTTCCAGCAATTGAGCTAAGCTAACCATTGAGCTAAGTTTCCTTCATTCCTTCAAACTTCACACAGAGACATAAACATTTTTAACCAAACTATCATTTTAATCAATCGGTTGCTTTAGCTCACATCTAAATTAATTAAAGGTGCTATCGGTAAAACTGGCAATCTAGCACTGGTGAGCACTGGCACAAACAGTATAGTGTTTCGGCTTGTGCAGGCTGAGGGGAGGATCTGTTTGACCTTCCGCCAAAGCAAAACAGAGACCAGAAAATAGAGGGCAGAGAGGGGAAGCTTCAGACGATCACCATTATACTATGTGGTAATTGAACTTTTTATTTGATTTTAACATATTACAAATAGCACATTTAAACCGAATGCTTACTAGGAGGGACGCAAATTTCTTCAAAATGGCTGCAGGGAGTTGTGACAAGGTAAAAGCAGAGGACAACGTAAAGGCTTCACACTAACTTTCTGGGCATTCTCACCTGTTGTCGATAAACATAGCAGGCAGCTATGGCAACCATAGTAGACTCTCCTATAAAACCAGCCAAGAGAGATCCGACCCCAAGCGTGGCCCCATGAACCCTGAAATACAGACAAGGAGAAGCATTACTACTGAAACACGAGGATCAGTGGAGCGCAACGTGGATGCATATGATCCAGGTTGAACTCAGAACAAATTTAGGGAGAAATGTTTTATCTACAACTAGGGTTAATAACCTAGCTAGCACAAGTACATAAAGAAAGCACTTGTGATGGTATTGTATTGAGTTTAGGCGTTGAGGAAAATTTTCAGCAGGTGCCGTTTACTATAATACTGACTTGGTTGGATGTTTTTGAAAGGTTGTATAATCAGAAACAGTTTGCACTCCCATCATTTTACAGTCACAACAGCTTCTGCCGACTTGTTTGAGCTTGTCAGGTGTACAAACTGGGACAACGTTAGGTAATAAACATATATCAAAATAGGATTCTTGATGAAAGCATGATGTTCACCGGGGAAAGTCAGAGTTGCCGTTTGCTGGTATACAGGAATTATATAAAATTAAAAAATTAAAAATTAAAATTAAAATTAAATACCACAATCATATTAATGATGCAGTAACACTCATCTGACCCCTAACTGACCCTTGTGACACTAGTAGCCACCGAAAGTGTTGACTTACCCCATATAAGGCAGCACAACCAGACTGGTGATGAGAACGATGATACGGAGGACTGAGCTGGGGGCCAGCACAAAGGTCTTTTTCAGGGTCATGAGCCATCCAGTCAGATGTGCCCTAACAGTCACTACACACACACACACACACACGCGCGCACGCACGCACGCACACACAAACACAACGTGGAAAGATCACCCCACTGGTCTGAGCTACACTGTGGTTAAAGCCACAGTGGAAGCAGTAAGCACAGTTCAGAGAGAGAGAAAAAAAAAGAAAAAAAGAAACGTAGCCCGACATTCATGCTGAGTCGCGTCTGTCAATATTCTTACCTGGCAAAGGAAAGAAGGAGAAAATTCTGAGTGGAACCACACACAGCTCAGCAAAAGCATGCTTCACTCCGATGACATCAACCAGGATCTTCTCTGATACGTGAGGACTCCAAAACACCACAAAGCAGAGCTGGGCAAACATAAACAAACTGAATGAATTGTGTTTTCACTGCACCACAGGGCAGCCTGACACGTGTCATTAGAATTCATTAGGGTCATTATATCAAGAGGTTTCGGGTTGAATGTGCGGCTTTTGAAGCTGACATAAACCAAGCAAGCTCGCGGCAGACGTTATTTGTTTCTAGATGTAGTTGCCAAGGCACGTGAAGCTTTGCAAAGCCATATCAAAACCACCCCAAAACCAAAATACCCGAAAAGAACCGAAAAGATTTTCTAATATAGCTAAAATACAATCTCAATGTAGCCTATTAACAGCAATCAGAAAATCACTATTGTTGACGACTGATATATGTAGCAGGAAGTGATACATTAGCACAAAAAGGTTTCATATGACTTTGTGGTTGCTCAACTACTGAACTATCAAAACTATAATCTGGCAACACATTAGTTCTAATGCTGATGATTCTGTTTGGTGTGGAGCTGCCATCCATCATTATGGAAGCATGATGACGGCCAGCTAATAACTAAGGTACTGCGGTCTCCCCTGACTCATGTGCGGTTTCCCAAAACAAGGTGAGACATCCTGAGTCTCCTTAGATGATAGAAAATTGCTGCTTTAGGTTACCGACATCCCTTTTCAAGGTACTTGAATTCGTGTTTCTGTTGACACTTGTCTGTCGTGTCTGTTGCCGTGCTCTGTGCGTCAAGACGCAACTTCAGGTTAGTCAGTCAGGTACGCCATCAAAATCTGTTAAGGTTGACGGTCCCTGAGAGCATTTCTACATTAGTATATGCAGCTGTGCTGTACAAATTCGATTTGAAGTACGAATCTCCGCATCTTTCGCAAAAACTAACTCCCTCCCCGCAAGCAAACATCTTCTCCCACTCGGAACTCCACGTCACAGACCCGAAAGAGCCGCGGCGGGACAGTAAAATATCTGCACTTGTTTTGCTCCTTTGTCGCTCGTCGAGATGCGATCGGGGCAGGTCTTGGCATGAGGGCCCTCAGCTTGTGTCTGTGCTTGTGCTCGGGCTGTCAAACCCACCCCCGTAGGCCATGTCTATCAGCCCCGCTGTGCTGTGCTGTGCTGTGCTTAAGTCGACGCCCTCGTGTGCTTGTTTACAGCTCTGGGACTCCACATCTGGTGTGCCATTCTCCTTTTACTCCGCCTGGAAGACCCACCCTTGGCCACAAGCTTCCTGTTTTTCTGATCCGTGTCTTTAGAGGACTAATACTGCTCTGGTGCAAAGAGTTTGGGCAGATTTCTGGTCCTAACCAACATTCACTATGTATAGTTGAAATCACACTGAGACGTTGTGCCCGCCAATGAGAGCCCTCCGTGATGCAATTTGAGGTTTTCTTTCCAAACATTTGGTTTCCTTTCCAAAAGCGCCCACCAATAGTATAAATAAAGAGCCAGCAGCACTCGTAACTGAGCAGTAAAGTAAACCTGCGAGGTTTTTTTTTGAACGTGTTAACTGATATGTTTTATGTGAATACCTGTTCGAGCTTAGGCATAGAAGTGGAAAACAAAAGCCTTTCCCTCAACCTTTTCGCAAATTCCACCCTAATGTGCCTCCCTCTCTCTCTCTCTCTCTCTCCCTCTCATTCCCTCTCTCTCTCTCTCTCTCTCTCTCTTCCTCACTGCAACCTGAAACCATACAGGACCACCGAGGAAAAGAACGTTAAGTATGCCTGCGACCGCGAAACCTTATGTTGAACATACTGTTCATTTATCTGTAGCGACACAATAAGTGTCTGTAGGTTGTTCTAACTGTCGAACCATTCTTCAGAACTTCAAAATGTGTCCTCCATTGTCCGGGTCTAATTAAACAGGCGGTTTCACCAGTGATTTAGTGGGAAACCTGATAAGGTCAGCTACAGGAAGCTTTGTTAAAACTATGTCAAGTTTCGATGTCATGTTTCTACAGAACACGAAGTAGAATAGCCGGTTCGGTTAGTTGTACATATGTAAAATAAAAAAACCAAAAATGTAAACACAACAGAGAATGGTGGTGTTTGTGTTTGGGAGAAAATACGAAGCCCAATGTCAGTGTTCTGCAAAAACCTCACAGCTCCAATTTTTTTTTTTTTTCCTTCTGTGTCTACAGTTAAAACAAGTGTGTTTCTGCAAGTTTATTGAGATAAGAGGTTTTTGTTGGACATTCTATAAACAAACCTAGGTTTGGGTCAACTGTCACAATAGGGGACACTTTCTGGAGTAAAAAAAACCATGGCAACAGTGCTTTTGAAACTATTACTGGAACTCAATTACTGAATAAAAAAGTTACATTTATGAATAAACTGGCTGGCTGATAGTAATCAATTAAGATTTTTTTTTTAATGCCCAACTCATTGACCCCCAATTATTCTGACCGTGGTTCCTGCCTCATGTTGAGGATTCCCTCTATATAGACCGCAAAACAGCTGTGGAACATGTTGACACTGGTGACAAAACCTACTTCCTACTTTCTGTTTAATGACCTTGGGAACAAAGACGCCATATTAGAAGAGCTTAACTAGTAAAACGCTTTTGTCTCAAAAACAAAAGTAAACTCATGTTTACAAATAGGTGAAGTGTCTCCATCTTACCGTGAGTGATAGTGCCAGACAGCAGAATGTAAACTTTTTAATGTGTGACTTGGTGACCAGGCTACCAGAATTCAACTTGTTGCTGGGATTGTTCTGTTGGTAAGAGAACGACATTAATAGCACATAAAAAAAGCCACCGCTATCAAACCACTTTGATGTTACAGGAAGTGTCGGGTTTACCTTGTCGAAGGCAGGGTAAACTGCTCTGAGCTCAGTTAACCAGCCGTAGGGCATGTGGCCCACAGGATATGTGGCAGTGAGCACAGCCACAGCCTGGATTGACAAAGACAGGAGAGCAATCAGTCATCGGTGCTCTACAAGGTTAATGTTGAAAATACCTAACCTTACACGGCTATCCAAATACACGACCAGTGACTGATCAAAGCCCACATCAAAGCAAGATGCATGTTGGTTACTTTCGCACTGACATGTGGTTTCCAACACATTTATGATGAGATAACAGCCTCGGGCTTGTTATTGTTTCACAAACAACAACAGGCAGTGTCAGGCTTTGCACAGGAACAGTAGGGCCCATGTAGGAATGTTTTCACTCAGTGCAATCATCCTCTGAGTTCCACATGAACATGGTGAATCACCCAAACCACTGGCAGCCAGTGTTGTCAATGATTTCCAGTTCATTCTGGTAAACAGCTTTGTATTGTCTCTAATAGTTAGGGTCTCTGCAAGCCAGAAAGCTCCAGAGGGAGATTGTTAGCATTCTGGCGTTTCATCTGTAGTAACTTGAGGGGAGAATTAGTCTGTTGTTGCATGTAGCTGTAAAGCCTCCCTCAATAACCCTCCAATACTTCAAGCGGCCACATTGAACAGTAGTCTTCACAACATATCCTGGCAATAGTAAATCCCTGGTGGTCAAAAATTGCTGTGACCGCTGTACTCATGAGAATCTTATAGAGACAGGTCACACAGTACGTGAAAGGTGACCGCAAAAGAGCGGTGACAAAGTGATGTCCCGAGACATCGGACGACGTCTAGAGAAGCGTTTTTTGCGTTTTGTTTTGTAATTCAAGAGACGCGGCGCGGTTGCGGGCGTAAAGGGTGTCGGATCGCCCTCGACGCGCTCACCTCCGTTGCGGCGATGCTCCCTTTGAGGTCGCGGGACACAAACAGGTTGACGATGGGTCTACTGATCCGCTGAGTGGCGAGGATGAGGGCCAGGGGCCACCAGAAACTCAGCATCTTTTTGATGGTGGCGTCGCCCTGTATGAATAAAAGCAATCAAGTGAGAGGAGAGCTCTTCAATATTATCAGTTGTCAAACTGGTCACTTTTTGTGACATGGGTCATGCTTATTATTAGATTCAAAAGCGGCATTCAGTGTCACTCTCCCGTCTATTTAATCTATGTGGCTCAAATTGTGAGTATATATATATATATATATCATATTGTGAGTGGAGAAAGGAGTGCGCTTCAACAAACAATCTCCGCTGGCGGGCTGAACCAAAAAACAACTAGGCCTATTCAAAAGAAATCTCAACAGAGACATGGAACACATCCAAAAATAGACACACATGACAGAGTACGTAGTGTATGTCATATATTTGACTTCTTCTTTTTTTTTTTAAAGCTTTTTTTTTTTAGATCTTACCCCAACATCTAGTCCACTGGAGTCTGGGATGTTGTCATGTATGTTACAGTAGTAACCTAGACCCACAATGGTGAAACGGACCAAGGCACCCATATACAGGGAAAGGATTGGGATGAGTAAAGGTTCCACACATTCCAGGTTACTGTGGAGGAGAATGGCCACAAACACAATCTGCCAAAAAGAGGACAGCTATCATCAACACCAAATGTGGCAGACTACAGATGTCCGCAGTGGAAACGGTTGGCACGTTCTTCTGTTTGTTTCCTATGATGATATGAATGTCTTTGATGTTAAACGTCTCTAAAAAAAAAAATAAAGGTATACGCATTTTGTCATCTAAAAATATATGTTACCTGTTACCCTTTAAAAGGTACCATCTGTTTTAATGTTGTATTATCAGTCATTTTGGAAGACTGAATGCTACTTTGTTTCCAGATGGTACGTCCAAATGTAATTTTTTAATAAAACCCTTCAAATGTAGTCTGCTGCACTGAACAAAATCAATGAATGGATCTCATTACCTGGGCCACAACATCGGAAATGGAGGCCGAGCCTACGATGACGCTGTACTTGTGCTTGAGAAGAATCCCTGCATGAATCCAGGCCTTCAAACAGAACAATAGACAAAACTTGTTAACCGAGGTCAGCAAGTCCGTGGCTAGAAACAAAAGGTCTATTTTGGACATTTTGACCACAAACTAATGATAGGCTATATAATGGAGATACACGGACTCTAAAGAGGGGATGGCTATCTCTTGAAACCAACATGAGCAGAGGATTAAAAAAAATACATTTTTCTAGGTCAGGTGTTGTTGTTTTTTTTAAACCCATCTCTTGCGTGATTACATCTCTGGATGCCCGTGCGCTGTGTGATTTGGAGAATAATCCAGCCATGCAGTCCACTCACCATTGCATCCAACAAGGGGAAAGCAGCCAGGTATAGGAAAGCCTTCCTTGTCTTGCTCCCCACAGAGTCATCCACATGGTGGAGCTTATTAATTATATAGTACCCTAAATCTGTGTGAGCTATAGGGAAGGGAGAAAAACACAGGTGACTAGAGAACAAGAGGATTAATTAACAAAAATGTTATTACTTATCTAACCTCATCTCCTTGTTGTTGTTTTTAAATAGCAGTGTTGCTACTTTTCCCCAGAAAGAAAAAGTTTTACAACCAGAGTTGTAACCATTGACAATATAATGACACTTGGGTATGCCACAATTTCCAAAACATTGCATTTGCAGGAAGTGGGTTAAGTGCAAGGCATCATCTTGTGTACACAAACAACCCCTAAACACACACCTATCAAGATATGGAGGACAAAAGCTATGGCCCCAGCTGCCACCATGCAGAACACAGCCTTTCTTCTGTCCCTCTTGCTGTTGACAAACACCAGGCCAACGTTCTTGAAGTCGCTCATGGGCCCGGTGAAGAACTTCATCAGGGAATAGGCCAGACCATAGCTGGCCAGCATCTCAACTGCATCTTCTTTGACTGTGGCTATGCCCCTGTTCAGGGCCTATGAGAGATACGTGGTGGGTGTGCAGGGTGAGGTGTCAGGACATGAGACAGCACATAGGGGGGAAAAAAAAGAAGTTCAAATTGGCAGAGTGCAACAGCTCACATGACTATGACTTTGTCTATCTTTATCTTAGTTCAGAAGACAATTGCTGTTTTAAGATAGACCGACTGTGACTAGACTAGACTAACTGAATCCATGTATGTGGTTTACAACTATAATAAAATGAGGCATGACTTTGAGTAATGAAACACACTGTCCACATGACTTCTAGATGGGAAGCACAATAGTCTGAGCAGGATGTGAAAACGCCAAATCAATACATTAGTCAGTGTAAATAAGACATAATTTCCATTCAATTTTGCCTACAGAACATACAGCTGCCTTTTTCCATTGCAGGGAGCGTGTGCTATTTATACCGGCTAACAGGGCCATTACATAAGCATAATCCTAACCTCGCTGAGTCTCAATGTGTCTTCTACTTCCACTATCTGTCCAGGCTCCCTTGCATACTAGCAAATCAGCCACAAGATCTGTCATCTGGTTATGACCGAAAAGGAAATGTCATTGCGTGTCCCATAGCAGGAGGGTGGCCATTAAAAAAATCAAGCAAAAAGTATCTGGTGTTTTAAATCTGCTGGGATGATCGGCCATAATTTATAAATAGGCCTCGATTTAGATTACTGATTAATTAAGTGGCAGTCCTAGGCAGTGTTCCTCTTTCAGGTTAAGACTATAGAGAGTGGGTGGAAATGACACAGAAATGTAGAAGAGCTGACTGCTTTTGTCATAGCAGCCACCATATTTGCAGATACCCTCCAGATGTCTCAAAATAAACACGGGCCTTCATCAAAATGAACATTTGACACCAGTGTCCCTGTTATACACATGTTATGTTATTCACCTCTATGGAGAGCTACCAGCCATTCTTATGTCTTATGTCAGCACCATAAATAGAAAATCCCCTATCGTGCTATTTTGATAAGACGCTATTATATGCTATATGCAGATATATTTATGTGGACATTAAAGGCCCGGGTGGTGCCGGTTTGCTCGTCATTAGCAGATGTATGAGATAAAAGCGTCGTTCCGTTAGCCGCTGCTAGCTAGCTAGCTGCAGTCTGTGACGTCGTTGTGTGTCACAAGCCGGACACGTAGGCCATATCCGGACACTGTATTCTAGTAAACTCTATCGTACGTTTTTATGAGGCGATCGCGGCTGAAATGTGGGTGACATTAGAGTATACACGTGTGACAAAGTAAATGTTGAATTTGATAAGTGTGCGCGGCTGTTTATATATCTAAAGACAGCCGGGTGGGAACTTGGACGAGACCGAGCAGAACGAAGCCTTTACGGCGACGAGGTCCGTGGGTGGTCCTCTACCTTTTCCACCCTACCGCTTCAAAACAGTTACAATATTGAAATCTTTGACTGGCCAAATAAAGTATTTACAAAGAGCTATCATCACCGGTTGTTATGTTGTAAAAGAGGCAGAAAAAATACGACAACCTAAGACGACCCGACTGACGTTTCTGGATTTGGCCAAGCCGTTCGCGTCGCTAAAACGCAGAGCGATCGCATTCATCTACAGTCAATATCACGAAATAACGCACACAACACATCACAAACAACACTCGGTTTAAAAGCAGAGACACAGAGCTTAAACAATTCGCGACAAAAGTCAACGAAATCAACCACGGGGTCGATTAAATCCGCCGACGACCGCGGCCGTCCGGCGGACGGTGTCCGGGTTTGGATCCAGCAGCGTTTACCTGTTCTCCGAGGTCGATGGCAACGTTGGTGATCGCCAGAGGCACCAGAAAGCGGATGAGAGGCCAGTAAGGACTGAGAGATGGAAACTCCACCATAGTACAGCCGGGACGACAGAACGAGGGGCATCTGCCTCGGGTCTTGATGGTTAAAAAAAAACAAACTAATCAAATATTTATCGACTAGAAAAAAAAAAACACGGTTATATCGATGCGTCTTGTATTCCCGCGAAATCAATCGGGTTTTTAATAATAACGGCGGGGGAGGAGGAGGGGAGGTTTTTTTAATTCAGACGACGGAGGAAGAAGTCGGGGCGCTCCGCCACCGACCGAGGTTCAAAGTGAAAATGCTTCGTCGAGCGGAGAACGAAGGTCAACAGAGATTTCAGACGAGCGCATCTTTTCCCTCACAA
>OMKK01032748.1:20189-35587 GCA_900302305.1 Polymixia japonica | reverse complement strand
TTTCACTGATTGGCACACCTTTGACAAGAGAGGAGGGGGCTAATTAGTGAAATCACCTGGTGTAGTGTTTGGTTGGAATGAAAACCTGCATACTCTTGGCCCTCCATGGCACATGATTGCCCACCCCTGAGTTACACCATTGGTTGGCCGAGTGGAGTTGGAGTTTCCCCATTGGCCGTTGTATCCGTTTCAAATTAAAAGCCCTCTAGCAGCAAGGCTTTTGGCCACAATTTCGCAGCCATATACTAGGTTTTGACCTAGCCTTGTTTTTTACGCAGTCTGAAAGCACAAGGAGTGGTCTGAGAGCCAGCTGTTTGAGAGACACAAGTTATGTTACAGTACGCCCAAACCTTTTCTAAGAATTCAATTATTATTTCAGAATAAAACAGCTACAGTGTCAACTACAGTAATAATAGAGGATAGATGCATGATTGGAGTCTTATATGATGGCTACTGCTGTATCTGGTGATATTTTAAGTGTGTTGATGTTATTTTAACGTAACTATCAAGCAGTATCCAAATATCCAGCGGAGTGTCCTTAAAGGTGTCGAGATTTTGGAATGCGGCTAACAATTATTTAAAATTTGCCTTTTAACTATTTAAAAAAACAAAACAATTAAAGGTTTCTGCCAGGGAGTCATTACGAATTTATTTACTGTTCCCTCTTTGGACAAGACTTGAAAGGTTAGCCAAAGAGGATTTTCTGAGATTATACTATTCCAACTGGTCTTAAAAGTGTTTTTGAAGCATTGATCATAGTGGAAAAATGTCTGCCTGTTTTAAAATTGCACATGTTCCTCAACACTAGACACAAGAAGTAACAAAAGAGCAAATATCTATTAATGTATTTGGTAGGACTTTCTATATAAAACACCTGTATGTAATCCATCAAAAAAATGGAGCACATTGCTATTCAAAATCTCATTACCATATCTTCCAAAACATTTGTGCGATTTGGTTCTTGTACTTCATTCGACCCAGGTGTCTCAAAGAAAGTGTTGCCAACGTTTCTGCTCGATGTTGATATTTGTGATTGGTGTGTTTCGTCTTGTGTTGAAGTATCTGGCTGAACTATACCAGTAGTATGTTTTAGCCAATCAACTGCCTCATATACTGTGAATAAACATTGCACTGTACCGCAGGTATGTTGATGCTTGCTACTTGATGTCAGTAAATGACATACATAGGTAAAACTTGAAACATACTGTTTATCTGTACTCATTGTGCCAAGGAAGGTACATACGCCTATCAGTACAGCATGTCTGGACCAACTGTGTTTTGTTCTTAAGTGAAAGTGGTACCTCGTTTGTTTTTAAGTGACCTAATGTAAATGCCTTTAATTTGTCGTTCTTGTTTTTCTTCATTAAATATTTTTTGTTCATGACTGTTTTTGGGTTTCATTTATTCTGACACAAACTATACACGTATAAATGTAGTGGCTACGTAGATCAGTATTCAACGACAGCCACAAATGATGTAATTCAATATGTAGATATTTAATGGTCGTGCATCATTTATTAATACTGATACAGTATTGATGTTAATCTGCAATGTACATATCTGCTTAATGCATCCTTCATACCATATGCCACCATAACAGAAAAACAATGTTTATTTTTTTAAATGACCAACAACAATCAGCCCAGCTGTTAATTTATTTCTAGAGTAGTGGTTCCCAACCATGTTCCATTGAGGCCCAAGAGTTTTCAATCCAACCAACCAGCTGATTTAATTAATTAGTCCCTTCTCTTTGGTGGTGTGGTGTTTTGTTGAAATGAAAACTCATCTGTGCCTGGATGGAACATGGTTCAGAACCACTGATCTACAGAACAGTCTCTTCACCCCCTGAAAGCAAAATGGATTCTCTTGTGTCCGGTGATGAAGGTCTACATTCCACATTCTCTCCATACCTGGAACATAAAGAACAATATCACTATTTTCACTCATGCTGTTACTCCAGGCTTGCACATTCCTTGTGAGAAAAAGGTTAGTAATATAATTGGAAATTATATTATTAAATGTCAACAACCATTTCTTGTACCTGTGTTGCTGCTCTGTGGACAATGGAGTGCCTGAGTGCAAGTTTATCGATGTCTCTCGAGTAACCTCCTCCTATAACGGTGGCTACAGGAACACCTCGGGACACCGCTGTCTTCATCACATACAAATCTCTCTGATACAGCCCTAAGAGATACCAAAGTCACTCAAAAACCTCTAAAGTCATAAGTAGAGACACTTAAAGATGCTGTACAGGATTCTTGTATAATTTCAGCCTCTAGTAGTTAAAATGGCGCTGTGGAGCAGTGGTGGGTAATCGTTGCGGTCAGTGCATGTGCAACAAGTATGGAGTCAACGGACTGGCCTGGGCCCGCCCTGCAACCCTAATGCACCAATGAACATTCAGTTGAAGGCTGTCGATCAAATCACAGGCAAGCGAGCTGACAGCTCAGGGAAAATGGCGACTAAATATTGCACTGGTAAACTAGGAATTCCATTGCAGAATGAGGTAAAACTGGGATGCAGTTCATAGATTATATATGTAAGAACTATTCTTTGACCATTTGGGACCAAAACGAGTGGTTTAAAAAATACTGACATGGTCTTTAAGGGCTAATGTTGTCACCCACCTTGGTCAGTCAGACGGAGCCTTCCCAGTTCATCATCCCAGTGAGGGTCTACACCAGCGTCATACAAGACCAGATCTGGGCGAAAGGTCTCCAACAGCCCAGGAAGGTGGGTTTCAACTGTTATAACATTAGTAAAATCAGTCATTTTCATAAATTTCAATTTATGAAAGAACACAGAAAGGTATAGACATGTTAGTTCATGAAACAAGCTCATAATGATTAACATGACTAAGAACATTGAAAACCTTTTGTGTTGTTAGGCCTTTAGATTCCCATTAACAACTTGCCTGTTGAAAGGTACTCTTTGTCTTCCATTCCATCCTCCACGCTAACATCGAGGTCGCTCTGTTGTTTACGTAGCGGGAAGTTTTTCCCACAATGCACAGAGAATGTGAAAACACATGGCTCCTCTTTAAAAATGAAAGCAGTGCCATCTCCCTGTTGGATACATAAGACTATAGTTTGAACAAAGACAACACAACTTCAGCCTATACAGTAGCAACGACAAATGCCTATTGATGGTATAAGGAATATATGGTCAAGGAATCTTACTGGTGCTTTCTCTAACCACCTCATCCCTACTCTATAGCCCTCGGCTTTCTGACTCTTATGAAATAGGGGTTAAGGGAATGTCTTCTCTCCTCAGGAACGTCAACAATACAGTAGCAAGGACAATGTTACCGCACCTGATGCACATCTAGATCCACAATCAGAACCTTTCGCCTAGATGAGGAGTCGCCCATCAGGTATTTGGCAGCAACTGCAAGGTCATTCAGTAGACAGAACCCTGCCCCATAACTTGGAAAAGCATGGTGGGTTCCTCCGGCGGTACTGCAAGCAAGACCTCTCTGTAGTGCTATTTCTGCAGCTAGTACAGTCCCACCTGTAACAAGAAATTACCTGTCGGTATTGTTTGGGTCTTCAGGCCGTCCCAACTGTGAAATCACACTGAACCTGGATGTTCTCACCTGTTTCGTATCGACAACGTCTCACTATGCCTTCGCTCCAGGGAAACCCTGTCCTCCTTTGCTCTTTCTCACCTATTTTCCCATTTATGAAGTTGTTCAAGTATGCATCAGTGTGCACACAGCTCAGCAAATCTTGAGAGGCAATTTCAGGGACCCACACCTAAGGAATGAAATTCACGCTCAAATGAAAATGTGCACATGACTAAAAGGAACGTTCTTATAATAATAATCTCCAAATTAATAACTCACTTGTTTATCTGTAATGACTTGATCCTTGATTAGAAAATCTAGCACCCGGGGAAACTTCCCCATGGGAAATCTATGATTGGGTGGGAGGTCACAGACGTAATTGCTGTGATGAACTATCGCAAGTCCTCTGGATTCATGACGTACCTGTCAGGTGTAATGAAGGAACGCATTTTAACTATAAATCGACAAATGTTCATCATTACGCATGTGTGGTGCAAGGGGTGCCGCTTTTGCAGCAGCTTGTGGTCAAAGGTAGATTGAAATGAATACGTGACGAAATACATTATTTCAACACTCTTACTTGTTCAGCGTGGAAACATCTGCAGACTGTGAAACCTGCACCAACCAACTGTACAAACTTCAATCGAGGTCTTCTGCACAGTAATTGTTTTATGCAAGTCATTTCTCTGAATGACGGACCGAACGAAATTGATAGTCGTTGACATGAAAGCGAGTGAGATAGTCTTCGCTTTAAAACCGGTGTTGCGCCTGTATCGTATAAATACTGTAACTGTTGTAGCGTGTGTAGTTTATTATGAAATGTGCTAATAAAACCCAGAAGACGACCTGTTTTGTTGGTTGACGGATCAAGGCATGTACCGACCTTCTCCTATCGAAGAGCCCTACTGCCCCCTGCTGTCAGGGAGTGGGAATACTATTGTACACAACCTACTAACTACTGCGAGGTTTTTGTTGTTTTTTTGTTGTTTTTTTAGTTTCTATCATACGCTGTTGTTACATAGTAACTAACACTGACAATACTATTTAGCGTCATTGTTGTGTGTTATTAAAACCTACGGGGTTTGGTTTAGTTTTCTTTTGCAGACCGCATTTATTGTCTGTGTTTGATTTTCTCGAAGCGCATTTTAAGTAGCAATACAAATAAGTACCAAGTTATTAATACTTAGTGACAAATAGGCCTATTAAGGGAATGGACGCTGGTAAAATGACTAGTTACAGTTCTCACTATTAATCATTCTCTTGTTACTATTGAAGATTAACTACCAGTATCCCAATAAGTACTAATCTATATTTAAAATAGAGATTATCATCATGATCATTCTCATTTTCAGCAAACTCTTTGATGATTGGCCTTTTGTTTATAGAAGGGGCCTAGACGTTCCCCTGTTTAGCCTAGGGGCTTCTTATTTAATCCACATTTCAGATAGCTCAGATACCTCTGGTGTTATGTAATCTCCACCATTCTTCAATGAGTAGGCCTATTTGTCCCTGCTATCATATCTCAAGGTTGTAGAACACAATGATTTAGATGCAGCCCTGTAGGTAAACTAAAACATAAATACAATTCATTAAATACAGCTTATTTTCTATAAATAAACAGAAATGAAGTAGACAATTTCACCTGGAGGCAGTCTAAAGGGCAGAGCTAGTTCAAATGACTAAAGTGTTGATGAAATACTGAATGAATCAAGCTCAAAGATTGCATAACGTGTAAAATGTGGATCCCTCATTACAAAGTGTGCATATATCTGGCCACTAGCCACCTTACTGCTATTAAAACATGCCACAAAGGCTCAGCTGGTAAAATACAATATGCAGTTTCAAATCAATATCAGATATTTAAACCGATGACACAATATCATAGAATCTCATACAAGCTTTTATCCTATTTAACAAACACATAAATGGCAGGCTAGGCCTATTTTTTTCCTTAATCTGGTCCCGGGTGAGGACAAAGACGAGTGGGGCCCCATGTAAATGAGATGAATCATCAAGGTGTCAATCATGGGGCGCTCTTAATTTGAAACTCAGTCCTCTTTTGCCCACATGATTACTACATCTTCCTTTGTATTTTGAGTTCTGAATTGTCAACAGTAGAGGTTGTTACCCCAGCACATAATGTACGACAGGAGGCTTATCCGTTCTGTGTATTTACATTTTGACGTTGTTAAATAACTGATAGAATACTTCCTTTTCTCTGTTGGGTTCACTCTTAGGTTTCCACGAGGTTTCACTCCTCCCATTCCCTCTAGCTGTCACGGTGAACACCCCTCCTGAAGCGTACTGCTGCTGATTGAAAGAGGTGGTCCCTGCTCACAACTGACAAGACAGTGGCAGAGGTTTATTATGGTGTCAATCTGAAATCATGCCTAAGAGGTTGAGAGATTTACTGCCTTCTCTCTCTCACACACACATCAGAGTTTAAACTGACAAGGGATTCTGCACAAGGGTAAGTGAGACGATGCAAATGACCCAGCCATGTCTGTTTACCAAGGTTTTGCTGTTAAATACATGTTTGAGTATTGCTAATCAACTCCTTGGGTCTTGTTTGTCAATTAATATTAATTTTAAATATTTAATCTTAATATTTTTTTATGTTTACCAATCAAAGTATTATTGCTTTAAATTATTAAAATCATTTCATTCTGATTCTGATTCTGATTCTTAAAATATGATTCT
This sequence comes from Polymixia japonica, assembly GCA_900302305.1. Lineage (NCBI taxonomy): Eukaryota > Metazoa > Chordata > Actinopteri > Polymixiiformes > Polymixiidae > Polymixia > Polymixia japonica. Next base: position 29,322 of record OMKK01032748.1, on the reverse strand, counting down.
TTAGCTTGCAGAATCATTTTCTTCAGTGTTTCCATCTAACTGTATGGACCTCGATAAGGACTGTGTTTACACCACACTGCCTTTCCATCTGTTTCTCTTCCTTTGCATTGCCAGCAGGCAGCTCAAGGTCACTGTCTGGTTTACTGTGGGCCATGGGGTTCTCCCATGAGAAGGCCTTGCGAGTGTGTGTGTGTGTGTGTGTGTGTGTGGGGGTGGGGATTAGCACAGCCCCCACTGGGAGGGGTACTCATGTGTCGATAAGAAAATAGGCCTGAGCTTGGTCCCAGGTGCAGGGGGAAATCTTCTCATAATAGAGAGTGGGGATTAGCCAGGAAAAATCAATTACCCAGTTCAGTGTTGGTAATAGCTCTTTCAATTCCAGGATGAGGAAGAGGGAGAGAGCTTCTCTTTTCAAAACGAAACGTCCAAATAAATCACGACATGAAGATTGTTTTGCGTGCTCTCATCTATTTAGTGTTGTGTTTTAGGTTTAGCTCTGCCCAGTACATCTTAAAGAGGTTCACTTTGTTTGTTAGCATGGGTGTTTCTGTTCCGACTTTGATTTGACATTTAGATTGGGAAACTAAAGTTAGTTATTCGAGGGGCTTTGATATTGATTACAGTTGACAATCTGCTGGAACTGAAGCAGTAGTCCACTTCAGGGGTGTGTTCATGGAAAAAGACAACAGCAGCAGATCAGAGTTGAGACAGCTACTCAGCTTGGATCTGAAAAACAGTGAACAAAGAGAGTGGGAGTCAACTGAATAACTGTGAGGGTTTAGCAGGTTGCATTTTTATCTTTGATATCCTCGCTTGGCATCGCTATGTAATATTGCAGTTGGTGGCATTGAGTTGTTTCCTTTCTTCGACTCTACATAACATATTTACACAACCACAACATTCCCAAATAGACTTTTGACTCACAGGACTTGTTTCACCACACATAGGGTAATGCTTTGGTTCACGCATGGATGGGATCAATGTTTATGCTGCATGAATAGTGTGTTTAACCAAACGAATAGTCCCGTCATCTGTGAATAGCCCTGTCATCTCAGCACGTTTTTTCACGTTCCTGGAAGCGAACACAGGTTGTTGTCTGACCCCTATAGATGAGGGCGTGGGGTTAGCATCAGATATTTCACTCAAACATACCTGTCAATTACACCACGATGCCAAAATCCAGCCTACAAACCCCTTACTCACACCCCACCTCAGAGCGGAAGGAATTTGCTGTTTGATTGCAAGTGCTGGCAGAGCGTGTTACAGCAGGTGAGGATAGGACTTGTTGTTTAGGCGAATTAATTTGCAGTTGCTGTGTAATGTAATGTCACAACCTCGCTGGTGAGGGCCCGTCTCCACGGCGATCTCTGGGGTCACATGACAAGCCCAGCTGCTCAGCCACACCCCTGTCACTATTTTACTATAATCACATACATGCTGGGAACAAGGGTGTGGAAATAATAGTCCAGCCGTATAATTTTCTGTCATTTTAGTAAATATTTACATCTCTCATTCCACGCTCACTGTAAGTGACACACACTCTGAGCTCACACAGTGTTTTGAGAATGTCTAAAATGCTGTTAACTGTGTTGCGCCATCTCGTGCGGTTGTTATGTGGTAAACAGCGGGTGTTGTTAGCATGTGTTGTCAACAGACGAGGAACGTGTCCTGAGTCAATGAAGTACAAAGACACCGTGAATGGGGAATTAGGAAAAACAAGGTACTTTCCCAAATATTGGTCGAGAACATAAGCACAGTGTGAATCTTTTTGTTTCGTTCCTGGTACCCGGTGTGAGTGTCTCCTCACAGTTCTAGGACTGTATCTCCAGTCATTTGTAAGTGGGGTTGTTGTCAGCTGTTTATTGAGTTTTAATTGAGTACAATTGCATTGCTTCCTAGGATTTTTCCATTTGTACGGTGTGTATTGTGTATTATCAGATAACAGTATTTTGACACAGCACCTCTGAATCTAGATGTCTAGATGTCTTAAGAATGCAAGTATCAAAACACGGAGCAATTCCAGAGTTGAAGTCAACCACATGTTTTGTTCTTTCACCACTAGTTACGAGCTGCCTGTCTAAAGCCCACGATATCAAACTGTCCCACAGATCACACGGACTATGTACAAAAAAAAAAAAAAAAAAGCATTTTGCCATCAGAAGAAAGCTTTGCTTTTCTGATGAATAATCAATCCAAGCGGACAGCTGCCGGTTGTGAGATAAAAAGCTCTCTTGGGTTATTACAGAAACAGTTTGCAGATGAATTAATTCACCACGCTGGCAATGGAGGGTCTGTTTAGAGCATAGTACAAGCACACTCTGTTCAAATGATTACAGAAAATACATTTTCTATTAATAGCAGTACCATTTTGTTGGCCTGGCCTATGATTTGGGCATATTTCTGTATTAAACATACCTTTATTACTCACAAAGGTCTTCAAGCAAATGTACCATAAAATGAAGATTTTTATCTTTGGATTTCCCCTTTGGACAGTAGCAGCTACATAAGGTGAACCGTTTAATTATTGTTATAGAATAAAACATAGTCAATTTATTGTGATGATTACTCTGGTTTAAGGCTACAAGCAGAGTGAAACCACAGAGAATAGAGATAATGCAGAACATCTGCCCATGCTCTGTGGAATTCTAGGAATCTGTAGGGAAGTTGAAAAGCAATGGAGATATTGAGTCTGAACTGTGGTATTGCTGGAATGTTTACTAATGATCTTTAGGTTATGTACTGTTCTCATCTGGTGTTCTTGGCCTGGGTAAACATGGTTCACGTTACATAAGAGTCCTGTTTTGACATGACGGATATATTATTGTGTGCGATTTTTACGCTATGACACATACCTGTGCGGCACATACCTTAGTATACTTTATACAAACAAACTATGTTGTGGAATTGCAGTGCAGTGTTGTTGGAGCAGATTAGATTTAATTACTTCTGATAGAATTTATAGATCTGAGGTGAAATCCCTTATCTGCGATAAGGTGGTTAGATGTACCAACTCTGCTGTGTGTAGCAATACCATGTTCTGTTGCAAGCGGGCAAGCCCTCAACCATTCAGCCGTGTTTCGGCAACACAGCTTGATCCATTCTCTCAATGTGTCATATGAAGACCACAGGCACTTCAAACCTCTGTTCTGTCTTGACAGCCATGCTGATACTACCGATAAGGGAAAAGAAAAAAAGAAAAGGAAAGTAATCAGAAAACGATGTCTCCACATCCACATGGAAAAATGTGTCATCACAAGCAAAACACATTTCCCTTGTAGCGAGTCAATGTGCGAATTTCCATCAACATCAACATTGCACCGATATACTATTTGCGACAATTTGTGGCACGTAAACCTTTCATTGTATTTCAGAATGACTTTCACTGTTTTCTTGAGTTAATGCAACACTGTTTCCACCGTTATAGTAGCTCAGTCAAACAAGCTGTAGTCCAATGTTGAGTGAATGAATGGATGATAATAATTGGCACAAAGGTACATGGACTAAATTAGTAGGTATGGCTTATGTCAGCATTGATTTGATACATTTTTATTGTTGCAGTGTGGACAAATTGCACGTTATGTTTAACATGTACACAGGTTACATTGTATTCCCTGTCTGTTGTGAGGTCTTCATCAATTGACCCTTCATTAAACCCCTCCCCCAAGCAGTGATAGTCCAATCATGGCTTAGCATTTGTTAGGCAGTGGACCTTAGTCAAGCTTTGTATCCTGAGTTTGCTAGCTATCTTATAATCATGCTTAAACTGTGAGCTTGGGGCACTTTTAAAGGCACACCCATTATAAGAGGTTGGAGGGGGATGTGATTCATTTCCCCTTTCCAAAACCTAAATCAGATAAGGAAAAGCGTAGGCTGAGGATAAAACTGTGGGTGATCTCATCCCCAATTAAACACTTCTAAGATTATGAAGCACACCTATGTTTGCTCCATGGTAAGCCACTCACGTTAGAATAATACCCCACGTTGTCATTAACCTTAACTACACGAGCGTAGGCAGTTGACTAGTAATCAACATTAAATAGCTGTAAACAGGCTAGCAATATTGTAAAATGTTGCAACTATTGTAAACAAGCATAGGACGAGCTACGTTTGCTCCTTCGCCACAGGTACAGTTAATGAACATTAGCTTTGTAACGGGGGACAAATTAAATTGCACTTTGTGAATTATAAATGACTGTAGCTTAGTTAAGACCTGTCCTGAACAATGCTTCTCCTTTATTTCCATGTCTTCTGTATTAATCACCAAGTGTTGAGGTTGTTGACTGCAACCCATCATTTACTGTATGTAGCCTTCAAATGTATGGTCAGTAATGTACTGTCTGCTTGTATCTGAAATTAAACATTCATTTTTCCAAACGTCCATTGCTGACTCAGTTATATTGGTAGTTAGTGGACTTTATTATACCATTTTAATCACTGGATATATTTTTTTTTCTCATAAAAAGTTTTAGTGATTCAAATTAAATATAACAAGACTATAGGCATTTTCACGCTAATGTCAGTTTAAATGAAAATCTTCAGAGATCTTCGAGATTTCCACTTTAATTCGTCTGATCAATATATTTTAGAAAGTGCATATTTTTTACAGCTATATTGAAGGATGCAGAAAATAACAACTATTTAAAACACTGCATATTACATGGTTTCTAGTAAAGGCTCACTGGCTCCTATTTTTCAGTCAGCAATGTTCCAAAGTGTTTCCCATGAAGCGGAGGGGTTGACTAAACAACTTATAAATGATTTTGGACACAAACGTTTTTCATGTAGAATTTCAAAGCCTTGTAAAAGCAACACACTTAACTGCATAACCAAAGTCATGTCCATTGTGTTTTTGAAGAAAAGTTCTAGTAGCACGTGCATTTTATGTACGATTAAATCCAAACTTCTTCGCAAAGCTAACTTTCATCATGGTTGTGTGTGATCAATAAAGGGTTTTTCTCCTCTGCCTTTAAGTACTGTTTTTTTTTTACGTTACGGAGGTGACGTTACAGACGTGATGTTACGGACGTTACATAAGATGTCCATATCATCAAAAATTAGAATGAACGTTCGCGATATAATGGTTTATCGCATTGTGTGTGTTTCTGTGTGTTTTGATAAAGCCATTTATGCCACACTGCATGTTGGTAACAAACTTTGTGGATTTTACCACGAGCAGAAAATCCACCTCCAAGACATAAAACCTTTTTTAGGTTATTAGTTTACAAACTCAACGGATTCCTTTTCAGGACACATCAAATATGAACACATTTTATATTTTAAATCTCCAGGTGGATTGCAGCCTACTGAGGTTAAGTAGACAAGAAATGTGTGAAAGATCATCAAAAATAGACTTCATAAATCAACAATATATTAAGTCAATCTGTGAGCAGTTATGTGACAGGCAAGTAGATAAGGCAAGTTTAAACACCTAAACATGTTTTACAGTGTACCAGCTAGCTATGTGTACTTAGGGGCCATTCTTGATAAATTAAATATCTTGCACAAGCTTGTGTCAGTGTTTTGCTTGTATGAAACTGTCATATGTTGCATGGTCTGAACAAGAATAGAATGTTCCAAAGAAACTGTACTAAACTGAATTGAATTTTCTTGAAAAAAAATCGGGAATGATGTTCTACAACATTTCCTATCACACCGTAACATCTGAAAGTTATGTTAAGTTATATTAAAGAGGCTGGTTGGGATTTTGGTGATATGTCAGTATTTTTTAAACCTCTTTTTTTTTCTTTTGGTCCCGGGTGGTCAAAGTATAGTCCTTATATATGTAATTTATTAACTGAATCCCAGTTTTACCTCATTCTGTTGGTTTAATTTTGGGTTTAGTCACCATTTTCCCAGAGCTGTCAGTTTGTGTGCCCATGACTTGACTGACACCCTTCACCTGAATGGTCATTGGTGCATTGGGGTTGCAGGGCGGGCCCAGGTCAGTCTGTTGACTGACTTCAAAGAGAACGAGGCGGGGGCCCACTACACTGCTCCACAGCGCCATTTTACTAGAGGCTGAAATTATACAAGAATTCTCTCCAGCCTCTTTAAATCTATGTTAGTGTTTGACAACTCAGTCTATTTTGGGATTCATAATTAAGCAAATGCTACCGCATAGCCTTAGGTATCGCAATTCCTACGTGATTGGGTCGTGACCCCATCAATCTCAATCTCCACTCCTCTTTTTGGTGAAAACAGCGGGAAGTTATTATTCACACTGTGAATCAGCCAAAAACAAACAGTGATATCCTCTTAGATTCAAATTTGCTGCTTTCCGGAGGGGTTGGCATTGAATTACTCAGCTTATGGAGGATCTTCATCCACGCCTTGGTATGCTTGCCATCTCTGGCAGTTTGCTTTGGCAACCTCTCCAAGTCCCCCCGGCCCTGTCTTGACATAGCTGTCATAGCGGCCTTTGTTTACGGGAAGTTGCTCCACATTGCTCACAGCTCACCAGGAGAGCAATATTAAATCAACCTACCAAAACCGCATGCCAGTCTAACTTAACACAGCTGTATGTCGCCGTCATAAAAAGTTGCTTTCTCTGTAGATCACGAGTAGACGTGTGTTCGTATTTAAATACACTTGTACGAATGCAGAACATAAAATAAGGTGAAACACACTGTTTGGTTTACCCTTTCCCTATCTAAAGCCCCTTAAACGCGTACATACATTTTTAGAAGTGGTGACCACAGAGGGAAACGATCCACTAACCCGAGTAATGTGTAACGTGACACAAGACTACAGCGAGTTTGAACACACAGCCTCACTTACACAGAATTCTATTATCTTTCAAATTCCCTGGGAATTCTCTTTCAACGCTGATTGCGATGACGTTCCTTGTTTGTCTTAGAGTGGATCAAACTGGATTTAACTGGCTGTGGTCACGCATGTTGACCATGGTGTGTTGCCGGTGTGAGATGCCCGCTCTAATGTACAAACTCCTTTTCCCTCCCTCCTAGTCCAGGTGCCTCTTCTCCCTCCTCTCCCCTGTAGAGATATAGTCGGTCTCTTTCTTTCTCTTGTCTCCGCTCTGACACAAACAAGGCTGTTTTTTCAGCCGGGCTAGGGGCAGAAAAGGGCCTCCCTGGTTGGCTTGTCAGAACATCCAGCTGTGTTTAAGTAGAACTGCTCTCACCCCCACGGGCCTTGGACAGTTCACCTCCACAGTTAAGATCTGCCCTGCAGATAAAGGGGGCCATTCATTTAGTGCAGCCAATTGTTCAATTTTGTCTTCCCAAATGTTTCCCAAATGTTTTTACCACAAGAACCGGCACAAAGGAGAGTCACATTCCCCCTCTCTCTCTCTTTCTCCGTGTATCTCTTTCTTCTCTCTCACACACGCTTTCTTTACACGGGTGTGCACGTGCGTGTGCACCACAGCTTTGTATCATTATTCGTCAGTTGGTCTGTGAACACAATTGGCCGATATCAGACGTGCTCGCCACCTGTTAACGAACAGGCTTCATCCATACCGTTAAGTTATGAACTCTGATCAAGTTATGTACAGCTGACGTTTGAAAAGTCACACCTTCCGTGCGCTGCGTGTAACCTTTATATACCCGGTCAACCCAGATACCCACCAAGGATATCAGGAATGTCATTCATTTTGAACAATGGCTCAGGAAACATTAAAAGCTTGCAACTTAATGTACACATGTACCTTATCTCTCTGGTCAAACAGTGGGGTTCTTACAATTTCAATGTTGCAGGGCTACGGTGCCAAGCATGAATGATTGTAAGGAGGTCATTCTGGACTATGTGTAATTCTCTCTTAGTCATTCTTAATTTTGACTTTTTCTACCTTTTTTTTTAGAACATTTGGTTTAATTTCAGTGAATCCACGTACTGTGTAGGCCTATGCAAGTGTAGCTATTTTCAGGTGTGCTTGGATATCTTGTTCATCGACGTTTTATCAAAGCTGATTTTAAAATGTATTACATAGACTGCATACGTACGTACGACTGAAGGCCGGAGGCTGAAGCGGAGTTGTAAAAAAGAGTTTTCTTTCAACCATTGTTGACAGAGAATGATGGCCATTGGCAAATTTCAAAGTATTTTGTGAATGAGAGAAGCTTGCTCAGTTTCTACCCCCTGGCTAGAGGTCAAACAGAGTCCACGTGTTGATTTGTGTCTATGGCTTCCGAGGGAGCGACGGCGAGCAGAGATTGAATGAAGGAGTGAATGAATGAATGAATGAATGAATGAATGAATGAACGCATCAATCCGCTGTGTAAAGCCACGGACGATTTACAGAGCATGAATGCTCATTTTGCAACGCTCCAATCTGGAACGTTAACAACAAGGCCTCAGCCAATCGGCAGGCGACAGCCCCGGCAGGCCCCTCTCATGCTTGTGTGTGTGTTTACTCTTAATGCTCATCTCTCACCCCAGTCTGCTGGCTACCCACAATGCTTACTTGGCTCTACCTACATGCATTTTTTACCTCATGTTGTATCATGAGTGGAATCTTGTCTGTCGAGGACGGATTTGACTCTAGTTTTTTAATGGGTTTTGAAGGGGGGGAGGGGGTTGGTTATGCTTTTGTTTATCATTCATCTCACAGCAGAATTACCTGCGACTTCTATTTGATAGTTCGAGGTGGACAGAAACACCAGAATACTCCAGATAGTATTCACATCAATTTAAAACCTCTCATTACATTTGCTCATTTCTACTGTAACTTAACAGCGTATCTTTGATCGTTTGGTTATTCCTCGATTGTCACCTTTACGTCCCGCTTTAGGCTTTAACAAGATGCTGTTGCGATATGAGACGATGGGGGCTCTGCTCTGTCATAACACTGTGAGGAATGTCCTGTCATTCCACGACTTGTTGTACTGCTCGGCTTCTGCGTTGCACACTCCAACCTTTTTTTTTTCTGTTTCAGTTTAGCATTAATTGCTCACATCAAGATATTATCTCCGACTACAGTATGTACTCCCATGCGACTCCCTGCTCTGCACAGCATTCCAAACAACTTAAAAGCATTCCTGACTCCTTTAAGTGATTTAAGTGATAGGAATGGCTGTGGTCCATCTCACTGCGAGTCAATAGGAGCCCCATCCTACCTCGTTGTGTTTTGTTTTGTTTTTTACACTGCCAACTCTTGCTCTTCCCTTTGGCACCA
>OMKK01032748.1:7550-20169 GCA_900302305.1 Polymixia japonica | reverse complement strand
CCCCCCCCCCCCCCACACACACACACCCACCTTCCCAACCTCCTTCCTCTATCTCCCCCCGTATCTCACTTCTCCTCCCCCTTTCCATCTCCCAACACAAGTACACACTCTGCTTTGCTCTTTACGCATTTTTCTGAATGGTTTAGTCCCAGCGAGCTGAAGGCGATAGCAACCCGTCGGGGATACGGCGGGAATAGTTGTGATGACAACGTTGCCTTTCAGCGAAATAGCCTGATTAACATGCCTATGGGGACATAAGTGTGGCTTTGCCTGGATCTGTCCAAACCGCTGTCTCTCTCCTTTCACAGGAGCCAGCCCTCCCAGCTCCACTACCAGTGTTTTGCCATGATGTCAGTGACACTGTTTGGACAACACAGGCGACTGTTTTCCAGTCAGCAGGTGAGTCTTTTGTTTTGTTATTTTATGGTCAACTTCCTATGAAAATGTCTTTGAAGGTTAAATAAGGGTTTAGAGGTTGTTACCAATGTTGATTGTTCAAATATCCTCATTATCCGTTTGTACTCATTAAGTAAGTGTTGGGAAAGTAGGTATTATATCAAGCCATGTTGAAAAGGCTATACTATAGGTAGTCTGCATGTAAGAAGAGTTATACCTTATTGGTAAAAAAAATAAAAAACATTCCCCATTGCTGGATGTTTTGCAAGGACTGTGATTCAACACTTGATTTCCACTCTGTAACCCCCCCCCCTCAGTTTAAATCTACTCTGCATTCATTTGAGAATAACGAGGCCTTCTCTGTGTGTGTTTTTAAAAGAGTGGTTTCTTGGAAGTATCCCTAATTTCCATCTTCACCGCGCAGGGGTATCTTTTACAAGGGGAACTGTACAGGATTTCTCTGACTTAGATATAGTTCAACTGTAAACTGTAGCCATGTTGTTGTATGTAAATGCTAATACGTATGCACGATTTTCAATCATCTTGCAGATTTCACAATCTTTATTGTCCTTGTCTGTGGCTGCTTTATTTAGTTATGTTAAACACACAACATGTGTTTGTGTGAACATTTGCATGTGTGGCTGTGAATCCAATGTCTCAAGGCCATGGTTGTTTTGGAGTTTTGCCATCTGTAACTCTCTGACACAAACAGCAATGAGCAAGGTGCAACAGGATTACAGACTCGTTTTAGCTGTTTTGTTCATTTCATAAACAGCCCACAACAATAAACCAAATGAAGTTGTCATTATTCTACATATGATAAAGCGCCGTGCTTTAGAAAGAATAGGGACATCTGTTTAGGTTGTACTGAGCAAGATCCATTATGAGTGATATTCACCGCGAAGTTTTCATTATGCTGTTAGCCTATTCAGAAATGTGTTCAGAGGGAATGCCAATCTTTGTAGTTGGACAAAATGATCATCCTTTGTAGCGGCATAGTAATGCAATTTCCCCGTTTTTCCACACGCAGCTCAGGTGCCCGAGACAGTCTTAAGATGCGTTTTAAAGAAAGGGCTTTAATGAAGGGGTGAGCTGGATGTTAACCGCCGTCGACCAGGGACATCTACTCTGATGAATGGTGTCGTGGATTGTAAATCACCTACTGGAGAAGAGCAGTGAGATTCCTCTGCGCAGTGATGTCACCACAATCATGTGCGAAACAGATCCAGACTTGAACGGCCGAGCCTGAGCCAGATGTTCAACCTCACAGCGCAACGCTTTGCTGGATGGCACGTACCTGAGATCGCTTTTTGCTCCGCTGGATCTAGACGTTCGCTTCAAACTCTGGTTGTGTCCTACTAACAGTGTGATCGTCAAAGGACGGAGCCAAACAGAAGCACTGGCAGAAGTATGCTTAGTCAATCTCGTGGTGAATTTATTTGAATCTTTTGAAAATAAGCCTCATCTCTCTAAGTTTGTTTACAACATGCCGCTCACATTTATCTTTGTTTATTTCAGGTTCTCTGCTGTTTGGTTTAACTGAATTCTGCGCTGCCATTGCTGTTCTGGGATAAGTATGGCCAACCGATACATCAAACACAAGCATCTTTGGATTTATGTTTTAAATTATGACTGACTGTTAAACAGAAAATATAATGGAGACTGCGCTAATGGTGACTTCGGAGGGATGTCCGTCTTTGTCAGTGACAGGATCAACCACCATGGCGTTTTCAACGCGGGAATCTTCTTCTTCAGAAAGCTCTCCTCCGACATACTCTTCTTCCACTAGCAGCTCACCAGAGCACAGAGAGAAGGATTGTCTACCTGAGGCCCAAAGCTGTGAGCTGTTGAAGCCAGATCAGGACATAACCAAGCTAGATGATTGCGCTGTTGTCAATGACAACAACATTGAACTTATGGAGCCTGTGTGCTTTCTGGAGCCTGGCCAAGAGTCAGTCATTCCTGGAGTACTCCCTCAAGACCCATCACAGAATCCAAGTCCCCAGGCCACAGCTCACTTTAGTGAGCAGAGTATGACATCCTCACCACCTAGGTCAGTTGTTTTGGTTTCACTTGATGTCCCGGTCACAGACGAACATTTAGACCTGGTGCCTCAGAACAATTTTGCTGCTGACACATCAGCAGAAGCTGTCAGGAATACTAGCCATTCTGGTCTGGCAGAGGACTTTAACTTTGGATATGTACTACCTAGGATGACAGAGGTAGGGGACGGCCGTGAGTCAGGACAAATACCGAACGGACACGTCGCTAATCCTGTGGCCCACTCAGAGGACCTTTGCTCCATCCTACCTCTGGCACCCTCTGTGGATTCCACCCATACCCTCTCTGTCCCCGCGACAGTCAGTGAGGCCTCTGATTCAGTCCTGAGATTCTGGGACCTGCCACGCATCGTAAAGTACAAACCTAGCTCCATCACCTTCTCGGATTACACCTGCCCCTCCAACGGCAACCGGTGCGTCTTCATCGACGACAGCTCCGACGGCGGGGAGTCTTCGCTCGAGGACGATGGCGACGATGACGACGACGACGACGATGACAACGGCGTGTTCCCAGAGCTGCCTCAGTGCAGGCAGTTCCTTGTCAATCACAGACGTAGAAACGCCGGCAATGACAACCTGAAGAAGAGAGGTGCCGTGGGTCCCCAAGTAGAGTCTGAAGAAATCTCCCACACCTCCAACAACTGTGGTCATGAAGCCAAAGTGGAAATCAGCAATAAAGAGGTACGCTGCCAACAGTTAATGTATAACATCTTTACATAGCAACGACACATGCTTAGCTGTACATGTTAGGTAATTAGTAGTGTTGTTTGAAGACACATTCATAGATCATATAGATCGTATATCATATTTTGAGTAGACATATCTGTACTCAATACTATGAAATGTCTTAACTTGGCAGCTCCCCACAGCTGACATCATTGCACTCTGAGGTAACACATATTTGGTATAAGTGTGTAGAGGTAAACTGACTTCACATTTTTCTAAGAACTTGAACCGGTGAATCACGGGCCCAGAAGGAATGCAAACAGCCTCTGCTTTCTCTCCACTGTCTGGGCAGGCAGCAGTGTTTTGACAGAGTTCACTGCGAGGCGTATCAGCACGAAACCTAGCCTGTCCATTACCACCGGCTCCCTGTTCTTTTAACAAGTCAAGACAAATTTGTGTCTACTTTTCTCGCAACCTCTACCCTGACCTTGGAAGTAGCCGTCTCGTGACCTCATCCTTCCTCTTTATTACCCTTTTAAAGTCTCGCGTGGACGTTCCTAAATGCGTTCGCATGCGTCAGATGTGTTGTCCGTTGCAAGCGGAGAGAACATACAGTATCTAATGGCACATAACTGTCAGGCTTCTCTAAACAGCCTGTAGATAAGGGCTTACAGTAAAACCGGGTGGAGTAAAGGGACCAGCAGGGTCAACTGCCTAGTGATAGCCATTGTTGGTTTTATGAGCAGTATGACACAATGGTTTGACTGGGTTGTTTCGAAAAAGGGTGGGAGAATACGAGGTATCTAGGGAACCTGTTGTAAATAGTATTAAGGACAGAGGCTTAACGCTTTCAACGTGGTGACAACAGAAGCTTTGTTGTCATGCGTTGGCCTACAATACAGGCATCACTGTAGCAAAGCCTTGGATCGCAAGCTTAAGATTTTAAATGTTATTGTTCTGAAGAATAATGTTTGGGTTTTGATTACAATTACCTAGGATTCTAACAATTGAAGTAGGGGAACTGGTTCCCTCGACTAAGTATCACTTGAGTGCGCTAGTCATTTATTTATTGCTGTTTATACGGAAATGTGAAAATCTGTCTACACATTATGTGAAAATATTTGAGGGGAGGGGGTTGATATTGAAAAAGCACATTTATGTAGTTCTTCAAATGAACCATATGAGGGCAGCATCTGCACAGAGATCCAATTTGTGACTGCTCTCTGCTCTTCTCCTGTCACTTGGTTCAACTGTGACTGAATGTCTTTTACAAGATACACATTCCTTATCAATTCCTACTACCCCACAGTTTTGTGACTGGGTTCGGTGGGTGATTTGCATCATAGACTAGCCATTTTATTCGGCGGTAGTACCCAGGTAGCCATTGCCCTTTCGCATGACCGCCTGCCACATTCTGATACCTCCATGGTGATCTTTGGCACTCTCGGTGGGTGGCGTAGACTAGGCACCGAGCCCAGAGGCCAGACACTTAACTCCTCATTTCCATGTCAAAGATGTTGTGTTGTGGTTCACAATGTGGCCAATTTGCGCTGATAAAGTTATAGTCAGCTCACATTTTGTTGTCTCCCAAAGATAACATCAGTGCATTTATCGAGAGGATCGCCTCATACCGTCCCAGTTGCCATGGTACAAGGGCTTCGCACAATTGTTGGGGCCAGAATGGGGTAAAGAAATAAAGAGATGAATCAAGGGTACTGTCTCACTTCAGCTTCTACCCTTCTCTGGAATTCGTCTCGTTCTGTTTGGAAGTGCCCACATTCCAAAACCGTACCTTGTGGGGATGGAAGTGAAAAGAGACAGTGTGAATGTGTTCCAGATTTGGCTTGAACATGTGCCAGAATTGGGGCATCTGTTTCCTGCATTTGTGTTTGCCTGACTCTTGGGGTTAATTACGGTTGTAACATGCAAGATCTTCAGCTTCTTTGCTTTCTGTATTTTAAACTGCGATACGTTTTTGTTCGTTTTGTCGCGGTGCAGAACTTATGTTTATCAAAAACAATGTCAACATTTTCCCCTAAACTTAATCTTAAAAGATTCCTTAAAAGGGAATGCTGTGGAAATGCTCTGGACATCCCCACTGAAAAGCAGTCCCCTTCCTCACCACACCACCTTGCTCCCAGTTTACTGTACATCTATATTCTCTTCTGTAATCTATGACAGCCTGGTCTGTCTGAGACAAGCAAGGATAGCGTTTCGACCCCTAATCTGTGATGTCACCGTGATGTACAGCTCCATAGGGAAGCGCTTAGAGAATATGGAATTATTACCCGTGACAGTATCTGCCACGATTTCTTAGAATCAGGGTTCATTTTCACGCCAGGAACTGGTAGCAATGTCATTGCGCGAGTCTTACGTGGACGAGAAAGATCAGACAAAGTGTCTTCCAAGTCATGCTTTGTTTTAGTTCTTAATGGGGCAGCTATAGGTTCTGTTTCGGGCTGACATCACAACCTATTTGAGTGTGCGATGTCTAGTATTTATCTCTGATATGGATGGAGTTGTTTATGTTCACAAATGGTGATCGGACCGTTCTAGGCCATAAGCGAAATGTTAAATTGTGTGGTATTAACCTTTAAAGCTGTCCCTTTGGCGTGTCTCAAGCAGACACATAGGATTGCGTTGTCTAAACACATTGATCCCATGTCTACCGTTCGATGATCACTGGTCAGCACCATGCCTGAAAGATATAGCAGCGGGAAGGGCAGCTCTTTTTTTTCTTTTTTCTTTTTTGCTCTGTGTGACCCCAGGCCACGCCTCAGGCCTCAGACAACCGAAAGGTCAGGAGGGGATTGACCAGATTTAAGTCATTCCTCGGGGATTGAGTGAAGAAAGGCACTTTCCTCTAGTGTTGGGTCAATCAGCTGACCCTGGGTGGTCAACAGAGTGAATGTCTGGAGTCCATTCCCTTAATTCCTCATGACTTAGGAGGAAATACAACAGAATTTTAGTCTTAAAATATCTCATTTTTATCCCCAATGGCAGTTTGATGTATAAGTGAGGATTTATTTAATATAGTTGGTTTAACCAGACCCATAATATCGCGTGTAATTCTTGAATTCATTGGTATTTCTCTGAAAATGTGGTTGAAACAAAACAATCACTTTATTGCAACATTGAAATAAAGGGGGAATTTGTATGTCCTTTTGCCATTTGGACCTCTTGTTAAAATTGTAAATTCTCCATCAGTGGTCATCTCTCTTTATAGCTGTGAAGTTTTATTTAGCCCATCCTGAGTAAGGACCAAAACCTCAAAAACAAATTCCTCATTTGTTCCAACCACCGTTTAACTGGGGAGGGCTCTTCATACTGGAGCTGAAGACGATCGGGTCCTAAGGACTTCCACATTCCAAGAACTTCCTCAAGCCCTTCCGACAGGGACCACGCCCATTCCAAGACATCTGGTGACGTTACCCATCAGGACGATTATTCCTCTTTTAGTGATGACACACTTGCACACAGAATGATTGTGTTTGAAAGGACTGACCTTAAAAGCTGTGTTGAGACATCACTTGTGGCCAGGGGCCAACCGCCATACTCAGGAACCAGACAATGTTTTCAGACTTAATACCAGGAAATGAATGAATAGCTTTGTTGTTTTGTGTCTTTTCTCAAGTAGGTGTTGTGCCACAAAGCTCTTGACACACACACACACGTACACGCACACACACACGCACGCACACGCACATTTACCGGCGAATGGTGGTGGACAATTTCGTATTGATAGTGTCTACTACCATTGCACTAAAGACCTGTAAGGAGGCATCCTCCTTTCTTCAACGAGATCTTAAACAGCCCAACTTCAGATGGTCACAGAGGAGTTTTTAAGGCAGGTGGTGTTCTGGCATCCTGCTGGTATGGCTGAGCCAACAGAGATGGGGTTGGGTGAGAGTGACCTCTATGCTTTTACACTTGACTCTCTAAATGTGGAAAGGCTGTCCTGCTAGGTCACTTTTTAAATTGAGACGGGGTCTTTTAAAGAGAAAGGGCGTGAGTTGTTATAGGTGACAGCTGTACAGTGTCCATGTTTTACATACATAGTGTGAACAGCCAGATTTTTGGGGGGACAGGATGGCCTCGTGTTTAGTGAGGTGCCCCTAGCCGGAAGGCCGGGGTTTAATCCCTGTGTGGTCCAACCTGCTGAAGTGTCCTTCAGCAAGATAATTAACCCCCGCATACTCCATGGGGGGCCAGGTGAGATGGCTGAGAATGTCCTGCTTTGGGAATTAATAAAATAGAACAAATCGCAAATGTATGGGTGTGGTTTTGGTGTAAAGGTACAGGATACTGTAGCTGAAAACCCTGCACTTTGTCCTTTGTTTGAATGCCTTAATTGATCGAAAACCTATCTGGGAAGACCTTTCTCAGGAGTTCATGACGTACGGTCTACTTTAAAATAAACCTCAAAAGCAATGAACAGGATTTGATTTAGTTCATACATTTGTTGCTCATTTGGCAAATGATGAATGTCGTGTCCACTGATGATGAGTACGTGGAACATGCTCTTCATTCTACATCAGTAACTCACAGGAGTGACACGCACACACACGCACACGCACACACACACACACACACACACACACACTCTCCTTTCTCTACCTGCCCCTACCCCCTTTGCTCAGGTCACGGAACAACAATGTTAATTTATGCCGCGGTGACTGAGGTGCATCCTGGTGATTTATGAGGCTGAACCTCCAGTTCCTCATGCGCAGCTCGTGTCTGTGTGTGTGGACTATTTATACCCGCCCGGTGCCTGGGGGAGCAGTGAAAGCCAATGGCAGGGAATTCCATCATACCTCGTGTGGCACCCTATGTCTGGACTCCTCTTCATGTGCTCTTTCACCCTGGGCAGCGGCTGAAGGTATCACATTTCCATGTGCGACAGCAGGACCTGCTGCCTTTGTGGCGTCCGCAGTTTACGAGATGTACAACAATGCTGTTTTTGGGGTTTCGCTGTGACTTCAGTGACTTTTACTGCGGGCTTGAAACTTTGAAATTTTGAAAGAAAACAAACCAAAAAAAAAACAAAAGAGGTTGTCAAAGATTTTAGGCAAGACAAATATGAAATCCCTCTCGCCTGAATCAAGTATAGCGATCGGCAGCTGACAAAAATGTTTCTTTTTAAGTTATTTCGATTTCTTAAATGCGACAGCATTTTCAGTGTCGCTTGCTCTTGTTTCTTGATGTTCAGCTGAAACAAAGTCAAGATGCCAAGCGGAGACACTGGAATTGTTGTGGTGTCAGCAGCTCAACGTGACACTGGCCACATACTCAACAAGCCTGATCAGATTCTCAATAATGTTACACCCTGCTTACCCTGCTATGTGCGTGTGATGGTTGACATTTGAGTGTAAATGCGAACGCGGGTGTGAGTAGATTTCTTTTATCGTTATCGCTGCGTCCAGCTTTTTTTCAGCCTGTTGGCTTGACCAACGGAATTACACCATCCAGGAAATGACATTTAGAGTACAGCTTCCATTTTTATAAATAGTTAACAGGTACTTGAAGTTCTTGAATGACGTTGACGCCGTATTCCGGAAAAGACCGCAGAAAAATAATGTCTAACTTTGTATTACCCATAGGAATCACCCCAGGTCACGTCCCCTTGGTCTGAGTCTATGAGCCAGCTGATGAGGAAACTAGACCAGCTCAACCTGGATATAGAGGAGGCCCTGAGTGCCAGCTCCTCTCCATCTAATACACCCTGTACCGCCCGCAAAAAACAGGTGAGAGTACAATTGGATGATCTGGTATCATACATGTAAAGAACTCAGAACACACGACGTTCATCATACATGAGGTAACCTACTGTGTTCTTTGATTAAAGGTTTCAAAGAAGTTAGGTCCACTATTTACATTAACACAGGATTTACTGTATGCCTGGTGTTGTTTATTGTCAACATGGAGAATGTGAATACCAGCACTGTACTGCTAAGGACATAATGGTATCTGAACTGTACACATTCCTACGAGGCCTATTCCGCATACTTGGACATGCTTTTTAGTTTTCCAAAATCAATTTGCTTTTCCCTCCGCAAAAGAAAATCCCAGTGGATTATTAAGACCTCTCGACAACAGGTGTCCTTTTGAAACGTCTGTCCCAGCGGGTGTAAAAAAAGTGCCGCACATTAAACAGACTCGCATAAGCTCTACGGACTCAGGCAAAGACAGCTAAGTGAGGCCCGTAAGACGAAGTTTGAGGGAGGTGTGACCGATCTGAGTCATAAGTACAACTGCGTCCGTGACTGAAAGTTGTTGGACACAGAGATAGCGGTCTGTGACACTGTGAGCTTTGTCCGTCTGTCTGTTAGCATGCGTCCGACTGGAGTCCATTTTATGATGCAAGTCTGTCAGCTCTTAGATGTGATACTGGGGTCTGTAGTGTCGTAGCTAGAGTCTGGTCGGAATAGCGTGGCAGAAACAGACGGCTATTGTGCTTTGAGGTTGCAAATGGGACCATGCAACTCTGTTCCTAAAAAAAGGCCCCTCTCATGGTGGCATGTATCATGAAACATCCCGCTAGAGTTAGCATTCGGGAACAAAAGTGCTCTTTCGGGGTCCATATGTACACGCCGCACAGAGAGGCTGTTGTATGGGCGAGAGACGTTTGTATGATTTGGTCCATTAGGAATGGCTGAGAGAGTAAGTACGTGCCCCTCAGGCATCCGCATAACCATCCCAGGCATTCACCATTACTCGTTTTAACTAATGACAGGCGACCGGGCAAGACAAGACATCTTTATTGGGATATTTGACAAGGTCATAATCTCTGTCCTCTCAAAGGACGGTCCACACATACAGGCTCCTTTGTCTGTCTCCGTCAAGCTGAATTCAGAGCGGAGATTTCACTTCCCCGGCCGTTGACCTCAGACTCTTGTTTTCTTTTCCCTTGGCCACCGTTGAGCCCATCCTGTCGTCGTCTTCTGGCACGCGGAGACGGATCCAGTGTTGATTATTGTTCCGATGTTGTTGTTGCAGTGTGGTGCCGTTTCAAGGTCCGCGTTGCGCCAGTCCCCGAGCAACCAAACCCTCAGAAAACCGGACAGAGAAGAATGCCTCAGCCAAGATAGGTCCTCTGCTCCTCACAGCACATCTACTGGACCAAGGACAAGAACCAAAAAGACAACGGTAAGCTCCTCTGAGACTCAGAGCATCCTTCAGTCCTTCTTAACTGTTCTTAACCTTCGGAGTCACTGCGAAATCGTACCGAGAATTTGTACCAGAGAACATCAAAACATGCTACATATTCTGTATGAAGCTTTGAGCTGCTTAATTCCCTGCAGTATGAACCCAATACTGGAGCCAAATCCCTTTTTTCAAAATGATTTTGGCTTTAGTGTTTTTGGGTGACTGCCATGACCTGCTTGAAGCTAGCTTCCTGGACTGCAAAAAGTAGTTTAAAGAATTTCTCTCCACAAATTCAAAGTTCCTGTCTGTCAGAGGCTGGGAATTTCTTACTTGGCACTGAGCCTAAATTAGCACTTCACAAAGCTTATTATTTGGTCTTACATTTCCATCACTGGTGTACTTTGTCCTTGAAGCCAAAACAGAGGTTATTGATGGAATTGATTTTTAACAGTGATTGAGCCTTCTCCATTCAATCAGAGAATCGTTGTTGTTGTTGAACAGCGGGGTACGGTCCTGTTTCAGACATCGGGTTGTGTGTCTCCCGTTGTTTACTGAAAGGACGCTGAGTGTCTAATCACCAGTAGGATTGTCCGATCCCTCCCAGGGAAACAGTGACACCTGCATTTACCACAAATGAAAAAAGTGAGTGTAAAACCCGAGTTGTCCAGGAGAATGAATCCAAGCGAGGGAAGTTTAACTGATGAACTTTATTATTATTACAATTATTTTGAGGAAAGCTACTTTGGTATAAGAGGAGGGGTTATTCATAGCAGTATTCTTTACAAAATATGTTTGAATTTTGAAGTCCTTTTATGGAAGATTTTTATTATGAATTAATTACAAACTCCGTTGAATAATTTTTCTCCTCCACATATATGTGCTTTTAGTTAAGATCAGTGACCTCTCTTTGTATGTTTAAAAAACAATTCTCAAATCAAAACCGTAGAAAAAGCAGGACTTTGATATCTATCTATCACCGGTCAGCTGAAATTTTTGAAATTTTCTTCTGTCATGCAGTTCGCATGCCAACACCTTGGTAAATATTTGCGGTTTGCGTTGTTGATAAGGGCAGCTTAGGCATTTTAAACAAGGAAGAAGCTTCACTGGACAAAGTATATAAAACTCTCCATTCGACGGCCTTGAAGGAAAACGGACAACAGAAGGATTTGCAGAACGCAGGGTCGGGTTTTAATTCCACGTCACTCAGCGTGTGGTTCGTGTTTCTTTAATGACTGATGCTTTAAAAACCATATATAACCTACATAGACGTATAAGAAACGACTCTCTAACAACGTTCTAAACATCCAGTTTGTCTGTGGTATGCTGTACAATTGAATTTAGTAAAGTCGCTTTGAAACATTTTATCTTGTGATATCAGTTTTCTGATATACGAGACTGGGACTCTTTTTTTTTTTTTAATATGAACTGAAGCAGTAAAGCGTGTTTTTTTTTTTAGTAAGCTGTGTATTGGAATCACACTTGAGGCTCTTGGAAACAGGAGACATCGGGCCTAATTGGATTGCCGGGTAAACAGAAGTGCACTTAAACAAAATGAAATTCTCAACGCAGACTTCAGAGTCCACCTGTCCTTTTTTTTGTTGGAACCCAAACTACTGTACCTCTCAAGAGTGACCGCAGCGTAGGTTGAAAACCTCATGGAGGAAGACAGCTGGTAAAATCACAAACGTCAAAGACGAGAGTATTGTGGCTGCAGCGCCAGCTTAGGGACAGTTCAGTTACATCTTGTCAGAGAGTAGACGCTGTTCTGCGGCAGGCTATGCGTGGGTCACGGTCGGAGTGTCTAGACAGTCGCACATTCGCCGTGCATTGTGAACCCACGTGGATACTGTTTAGTGAAGCTAAACAGGCTGTTTTATATTGACCCAGGAGGGGGCTGATGATGAGTGTCAGATGATTTTGCGTGACCCAGGCTGAAGAATTACAACATATCTAAACCGCTCCTTTTAAAACTGTAAAACTCCAGTTTAATAAATGTCACACTGTTAACATCGCTGTTCCTGGCGCTGAAATAACGTCTTTCAAAAAGCAGCTCCGTGTAATTCTGAATAAAAAAATCCTCTGCTTTAATAATAAATGCAAATGAAAGTCTGCAAACCAGGCCTGGGATATATCTTTTTTTTTGGCCCTCCTCATTCCACAGGCTGCCATCTTTGGAAATATTAGAAAAAGGGTTAACGGCACTGAAGCATGAAAATAGATTACTAGGCCACTCTGGCTCACAAGGTCGAGAGTTGATCACACTAGGAATACGTCCAAATGAGGTTTGTGCAGTGGTTCAAGTCTGACCCTGAGAAGATAGCGAATACAACGGAGAGGTCAGCGACGTTGCA
>OMKK01032747.1:23743-39892 GCA_900302305.1 Polymixia japonica | reverse complement strand
CACATTTATACATGCAAATACCGTGTGAACCGTCCTGATTCTATTTCTGGATGCATGCAGGGCTCTCTGGGAACACCCTTACCTGTATAGAACTCTGTCTTCTAGAATGCCCATTATCATCGTCACTACCGTAAACTGGCCTGTCAGATGGCAGGGGGGTTGTGACATTGTATTGGTCCGTCTGTTTTGAAGCATGCATTTGGTATCATTAATGTCACTTTTTATGTGTTGGTAAATCATTTAGGCTACTGTCACTACTGTGTGCTATGATCTCTCCATGTCTACTCTCTCTCTCTCACACACACACACACACACACACCATGTCCTGTCCAGGTCTTACCTAATCTATTCTATTTCTGCACTTCTTAGCACAGCTCTAACAATGCTTTCTGCAGACTACAAAACGCACACACACACATACACACACGCACGCACACACACACACACACACAGGCAGATAATCTACAATGGTGTAAATTCAACTGTCCAGTTCCAGTCATCTCTGTCCATCCGTCCAGCCACGACACATCATAATGTTGTGAGACAATTTCACAGGAGGGAAAAAACAATGTGAAAAAGAATATATTATAATATATTTACTATCAAAGTTATAAATTATTGTACAACTGCACCACTACTGTACAGATCGCCCAAATGTGCACATGTGCATCTTTGATTTACAGGTACTCAGTTCGAGTTTTTCTTTTTTCAAGGTTTCTTTCCTTCTTTTAATTCTATTGTTTTTTGTAAAGGGAGGAACGACAACATGGAAGCACTTGTATATTATTATTATTATTATTATTATTATTATTATTATTATTATTATTGTTATTATTGACTTTCTCCACCGGTGCTCCCACTGTTGGAAAAAAAGGACAGTTGCACATTCTCCTGAGCATACTCTGAGGGCTGCATTTTCTGTCCACTGAACAGCCCTGAAGTGTGCAGAGGTGTGAATATACTTAGTCTCTCTAAGACCAGAGACGCCACCCTGTAAATAGAGACCAGGAGATACAAATGTACCTCATTATGATCTACAAGACCAGACAAGGAGGGAACCCAGGGGGGACGGAAAGCTGGAGGGGAAATGCAGAGCTAGAGAACGCGGAAGTGCAACGCATCCGTCGGCATGCGTTGTTTAGGCTGCTCTTTTAGATCTGCTTTAAGTATTACTGCCAAGTTATAATGGGGGGAGAAAAATGGTTTTAAGTTATTCATTATACATACTGTTGTAAATATTGTGTGTGGAATGGTCCCTTCTTCTGGCACATTGCAGTGCTGTTCTGCAGACAGAAAATGCAGCCTTAACTGTGCTGAAATGAAAAAGACCAAAAAAAAAAGAAGAAAAAAATATATAAAGACTATTGAATATATTAAAAAGTTACCTGCCTGTTATTTAAGCGAATAAATATCTATATATGAGAAAGAACACACCTGTATACTGTAGACTAAAACTGTATGGAAATCTAAGAGAATTTAATGGGAATAAGTCCAACACCTTTTGTCTGTATGAAAGAAAAAAAATACATCAAAGTATTCTACAATAATAACTTTGACAATGTCTGTGTGACTCTGTGTTGTTTCTTTCCAATGGTGCATTGCTACACAATTTATTTTTATTTTCGTTTATCTTCGTTCCACGTTCGTACAAAGACCTCATAGCTGCTTAGTCTTGAGAATATTAGCCTGTTACACACAGGCCTATTACCTATAACGTGTAGTAAATATCACAGTAGCACATGGCCTAAACATCTGCCTCCTCCAGTGCTGACGTAGTCCTAAAACCCACATGCCAGTCCCCTTGTACCTAGGATGTCCATCTAGCTCAGAATGCTGAAAAGTGATAAAAGCCTGCGTATGAGGGCCCCATAGGAGGCCCGGCACCTCATGCGTGGGCCTTTGTAATCAATAGTCTAACAGCCTTATAGGAGGCCTTGCAGTCAATAGTCTAAGGGCCCTATAGGAAGCGTGTATAGGTTATGGGGGCCACATATTCAAGCATTATCTGTCTATAAACATTGTTTTCATTGTTGACGGACTTTGTGAACCATCCTTTAGTTTGTCTGTGCGGCCTCGTAACCTCGTTTCCGAGGGCCCCTCTGGGGACCTTGGTAGTCAAGGGCCCCCGGGCGTGAGCCGCATTGTCCTGGTCCATAATCCTTCCATGT
The DNA here is from genome assembly GCA_900302305.1 of Polymixia japonica. Taxonomy (NCBI): domain Eukaryota; kingdom Metazoa; phylum Chordata; class Actinopteri; order Polymixiiformes; family Polymixiidae; genus Polymixia; species Polymixia japonica. The sequence continues at coordinate 37,724 of OMKK01032747.1, read as the reverse complement.
TACTGACCACACATCTTCATGATCTTTTAAAACCCCTAGATGAAGAATGTGTGCTTGGTGTGTAGGCGACAATACATACAATCAAGGGCAATTTTCCAAGGATGTCTTGCATTTTGCAGGAATACCTAGTTGGCAATGTGTGTGTCCTCTTACACCAAATGGGCACTGCAGATTAGCGTGTTGTCTTTATTAGTTCCAAGGTCACAAAAACCGCTTGACATGAATCGCTATACTTACATAAACTTAATGTATGGGCTACAGTAGACACTTGGGTTACACGCAGGTAATTAGACAATGCTACATATTCTATATTGTCGTATGAGTCGCACGTTTACTGCAGTGCTTTAAATGCGTCATCATGGGCGTGTTTTGTATGTACTTACTGCATATGAGCCCGCGTCGCTCATATTTGCAAGACGGTTTATATCTTCCTGTAGGAGGCGTCTCTACTCACAGTTGAACCAAACGCATGTGTTTGATAGCATGACAGGCAAGTGTTTTAACTATCATGGAATTGCATAGATCTAAGACCAACTAGTTTCGCAATTTGGTAACCACGTAGTAAACTCAGCATTTTATAGGAATGCAAAGTTTCCTAACCTGACATTCCACCGTAGATCATTTCTCTGTATACTCACTCCAACATAAGACTCCATGACTATGAAAGCAATAATGTTCCACATGTTTTTGAGCTGACCATGGTGTGAGACTGATATGATTCTCTGACTGAAATGTACCTCTTAAATGTCAGTGTTTGTAAAAATTCCTAGACGTTCCATTGTTTCTGGAAATATTCCATTGGCACCTCTGTAAAATACATGTCTTGAAAATGTATTGTAAAAATGCTTTCTGCATTGTACGAAAAAAAAACTGTAGCAACAACAATGTAAGTTTTCATTTTAAGCCACCATGAAGGAACTCGTCAGAAGTCATCTCAAGATCTTAGTGGCATTTTACCAAATGCAATGACTTGCTGTGGTGGTATGGGCCCTATTCCAAAAAGCAGGTTTAACAAATTCTGAGCCTAACTCTGAGATGGGAAACAGTTTATCAGTTTGTTCAATCGTGAGTATGTTCACTCTTTAATTCGTGTGTGTTGAATGAAAAAAAGCCATCATCAATGGAGCTCCGATACCACGATTCACCATGGCGACAGGTAAATAAAAGGCAGCGCCTCCATTTTAATCCAGTGGACGTAGATATCAATGCATGTGTATGCGGACGGTGTACGTTTTTTTTTTTTTTTAAGAGCCTGAGTCAGAGTGGGGAAAGATGTCAATAAATTAACACAACAAAGTTTTATTCAGTGTTGTCCAGTAATTAAGAATTTACTTACATTTCCGTAATGGATGATAAAGTGGTGGAATCTGACTCTAGGCTATAGCCTACATTACATTTTAAATATATTCGTTCAGCTTTAATCTGACTGGCACAAAACACAGGAGGCAGCAACTGGAGATGAGAAATATAGTTAAAGATGTAAAAAAATATATAGATCAAAAGACATGATTGTAAACTCACAATCTGATCCAGTAATGTTTGGCGATTTGCACTTGAAAAGGCGTCAAGGTTAAAATACAGTAGATTTAAAAATTTTATCTATTTGTATCTTGGCTCAACAGCACTCGGTGACTTTATTTCAGATACTTCAACAAATGTAGTAAATGTAAACAATGTCACTGAAATGCTGTTAAAACACACGCCATTAAAAAAAACTCACTTTCAAAATTCTGCAGCTGCACCACGATCCTGCCCACTGAGAAATATTAACATAATTTCCATGATATGAATTTCTTACATAAGTGCGACCGATCACGTCATGGGTGATATAATTATTAATTAATCCTACGTGTCTAAAGCTTCATGCCGACTTTTTAGATTTAAACTGAGATTACACATCATGTGCAATAAACATTTCCGTGCATGAACAGCTGACAGCTGTCTTGTGTGCAGCCAGTGTTATTTAAACTTCCACTTGCAAGGACATGCAGAGGCGACTTGACGCTGTGTACCATTTGAATGCGAGGGCAAAACCCGTTGTTCAAATAAATTACTGATGTGCATAAAAGTGGTAAATTTAGATAGTCCTTGGGTAACAAACTCATATCCGACCAATCAGGATTTCGATTCTGACATACAGTAAACCTCCGCTAATTAACGCGTTTCGATATGGACTGACTCAATCACTCAATGGGGAAATTAAATAGCGTGTCTGGCTCTGTAAGAGGGAGACTGTCGGGATCTGTTGAAGAAAACCTGCCAGCGAGAAGGTTAGGTTCACAGTCATTTACCGCGATAACTGGGACGGAAAACCCGGAATTTCCTCATCCCAGGGTTAACGAACTCACTAAACAAGTTTTCTGGAATAGGGCCCAGGAACATTTATGATTACACTACATTCATATAACATCCACTCATAAAATGGACACCAAATATCTAAATGAGAAAAGTCGGTCGGAGGAATTCATCGTCAATGGTGTTGATTGTCTTTGGAGTATCTAATAAAGGGAGATTGACACGGGAATAAAGGGATAAAAATAATGGTGGATAAAGTCTACCAATGTGTTTTTATTACTTGATTTGGTTCCTTAATACTCGTTTAGTGGTTTTGAACAAATCACGACTACAATTTCAGAATTCACGTTATTTCAATGACCTACAACATTCAAAGTAGTATCTGAACATAATTCTTCCGACATAGGGACAGACTCCTAATCTGTGATGTCAGCAATGTATTGGCTGGAGCGGCTTAATTTAAAATCAAGACTTCAAAATCCAAATGGTCGTTGCCTTATGAAATTGCAGAAAATTATACTTAAGTTTCCATATTTTCAGAATCCTTCCCTGTGGAGCTATATGTATATTGGTGTAGCAAGACATTTCGTCAGGACAAAGTTAGGGGGAGAAGCAGGAATGTTGACAAATACAGACTGAAAACAGAACTGTGGCATTTACAAACAGTCCACTTTTATTATACTCAGAATTTGTTCTAACTTTTACTCAAATTACTCTTTTCAAAGTTGTTTCAACAGTTCCGCTGGAGAAAATGTACCCATAGCACCTGGGTAGTGTTACATCTTCAAAGAAATCTGTCTATCTTGTCAAATGGAGCAGCTCGACATTGTCACTTGATGACATCACAGAATAGTGTCTCACCAGCTTTTGGTATCGGAGAAACTAGTTCATGTGCATAAATTTCCCCCCCAAAAAATCATTGGAACATGAAAATTCTGTTTACGGTTGTTCTTCACCGTTAGGCATTGGAATAACCTTTGAATGCTGAAATTTAGTGGTGTTTGCCTTTAACCTTGTTCATTTCAGTTGTTCAGGTCTTGTTCATTTGTTTTGAGAACCTTTACCAGACTTGACCCAAATGTTCAGGAAAAGTTAGATCTTTAGCTGCAGAGAGCTTGCTGTTTAGAAAGAGAAAAAGAGATGCATTAATATCAACAGCACAGAACAAGACGCAGAATACATATTTTAAAATGAACGTATAATGAAAATATGATTTATTTGTCAAACATTTCCCCAAACCATGCTTATTCAGATCAAATATATATATATATACACATAGTAACATTCTGTTACACTTTCTTATACAAAACTGGTGGTTTCACCACTTCAACAAGGTCATTTTGGAAGAGTTAAGTAAGTGATTACATTCCAAAATGTCAATATATACACAACATAATTACGAGACCATTAAGCCCCAGGTGTCATTGCTACAGCAAGTAATGGAGCAAATATATGCTGCATGAACTACAGTACTAGGAGCTAAGGATGTGGTGGAGTACTGGTATAATGCAGTCACTTACAACAATTGTCACCGATACTACCTTTAAAAAAATACCAGGCCACGTTGGCGGCAGCTTGTCCAGCCTCTTCAACTTCCACCAGCAGAATCCACTTTAGCATAAAGAAAAATAGGCGGCGCTAAATGAAAGTATTCTTCTGTACAATGGTGCTGGTTCACAAAGAAACTAATTCAATCCAAAACTGGTGCCTACTCATCTTTTCTCTGGATCATATACATTCCAGTTTGAAAGCCAATTTAAACTAAAGTAATAATTGTTCTTTGTGAACCTTCACCTACAACTTAAACATGTTTCTGTTTTTACATTTAGGATTTTATTTACATTTTAACTATAATGTGCAATGCACTTAACTTTGTAAAGAAAAAAAATATTAAAGAATCAAAAAGAAATAATTATCCAAGTACTCAAATTTAACTACAGAGGAAACAGGAACCACTGTCCCTGAAAAATAAAAAGTACTAAAACGTCACTGCAAAACACCTTCAGGCCTCTGAGAAAAAAAAAACAAGCATCTTTTCTTGTCTGATCCTTACCATGGAGTCAAGCAGGCAAAGGTGTTCTGAAAGCCACTCATCCCGCAAGGTAGATCAATCATTACCTAGAAGAAAACTGTCAACAAGGTTTAGCAGTAACGTGTACTTAAATCATTTGCTTCATCACACTTTACAGACATGCACATTCAACAGTTCTTAGGTAATCAGAACTAACTTAACAGTGTTCATCAATCCCCATGAAGTTCATTACACTGAGGCTTATCAAGTTCAGTGTCAATATCTGAAAATAGAGATAAGTACTTGACCCTACATTTTGAGTGATGTGCTTGCACTCTCTGCACACTTAGTGCAGAACTCCACTGAGACATGGTTCTTGTCCACGTGCAGACACACACCACTGGATGTCTCTTTCTCCTCCACTTTCACGCGTTTCCTGGGTAGGGCATAGTCGTGGTCATGATTTGAGTTGGGCGCCTGTAAAAGTGAGGAAGATAATTTCATCCCATTCACACCGCTCAGCCTGGACAAGAGCTGGGCTAACATGCTCTCGTTGGCCAACACGGCCCTCAGGTACCTGGTCTCATCTTCCAACTCCTCCACTCTCTTGGTCAACTGAGAGTTTTCCTGTTTGAGCATGTGGTTTTCTGTTGACAGAAATCCAACCTTGTTCTCCAAGTCGTTGACGTATTCTTTCTTCTTGAGACGATTCAATCTGGCGGCAATGGCGTTTTTGTTAATCAAGTGGCCAGACTGGCTTTGTCTCTTCATTTTCGAGTCAGAAGATATTCTCTCTGGAGATGGGCTTGTCGATGCTTCAATTCCAGAATCATGATCCTTGATATTGTACATGCCCAGTTCGCTCAATCCAATATCGAGGAGCGGGGAGTCTGTGTCTCTTTCAAATGTCCATTTTAGATCTTCAATTCCGAAGAAGTCATCTAGCTCTAATCCGGCTGTGTCGACATCCTCAGTTAAGCAATCGGATGGACTTGGTAGATCTTCCACGGTCTCCACGGCATCTGTGACTTCAACCTCAAGAGACTGCATCTCAATGCTGTTGATTGCACGGCCTCTCCTTCTGGTGATCATTGTTGATTGTCGGTGAGAGCACAAATACGCTCTCCAGAGAATAACTTGGGATTCCTTATCTGTGAAAAGACAGAATAAGACAAGTGATGTTAAAATGGTGTAACATTGCATGCATTTAAGTAAGGTTAAGTAAGATTCAATAATTGTTAAATGAGATTCAATAACACTTTGTCACCAGTTTACTCATTCAGTAACATTGCATGCATTTAAGGTTAACTAAGATTCAATAATTGTTAAATGAGATTCAATAATACACTTTGTCACCAGTTTACTCATTCAGGCATGTAATCCGGACACAAAGGCTATTAAGTGGGAAAAAAGGAATCTAATAAATATGTACATCGAGTACTGAGTAAAAAAAATCGAATTATGAATTAAAAAATATCTTTAGTGGCTGTCATCTTTCCTAACAATTTTCTCAACATAAATGACAGCCACTACTTAACAATTACTAACAATTGAGAAAACGCGCCACCTCAACAACGTAACCTCAACGTTGTTTCGACTAGGCCCACAACCCAGACAAGAACATAAACACACTGCCCTAACGCTGATGCTAGCTTCAAGTCAAATATGTGACCTGGTTATAAATGGTTAGGACCTCCCGTGAAAGTGTAAATCCTATCAGTTATACATGTAACTGTTTGACAAGCACCACTAATTAGTTGGTAGCTAGTATTAGCTCGCTAGCCAACACAACATACAGAACACAATGACAGGCCTTCGATCAAAGCCTACCACGCTGCCTAGCTAGTTAATCTAGCCGAGTTAGTAACTTAGCTGACAGACACGTTTGGAGGTTAAATTTAGGATAGTTGCTCAATGAAGTGTTCAGTTAACCAACTCACAAATTGTTAAAATTGTGTAAAAGCTTTGTAGGTAACTGCAGAAAAACGTATTTGATTACAGTTAACGTTAGCTAATCTTGTTAGCTAAAGTTAGGCGCTAGCCAACCGAATGTACAAATGACGCAGCATTTTGCAGTTGACCAATCAACCAATATTTACCGTCTTTTCCAATAATATACTTAGCAAAATGTCGTTTATTAGTACGGAGTCCTCCGCTGAATGGAGTTTTGATCTGAAAATCGTTGACGATCCTCCAAAAACTTGGAAAAAACGAGAACAATAGCGCGTTCAGGTCGCTTTACCAGCAAGATTACAAGCGAAGCGAGAGAATCTACTTCCGGCTACTTCCGTCTACCCACTTAAGCAGACTAGACCGCTTTTTGACTGGGAGTCAATGAGAGTGTCTCACATTCGGTCCAATATATTTTTTCTCCGTGAGGCTTATTTGACAACGCTATGTTTAAAGTCTTGGCAAGACCTAGACACGTATTTAAATTAGTAAAAACGCGTTTGTTTAGGAGATGTTCCTTTTCGCATATGCGTAGTATGGTGCAGTACGATACGTTTTCATGAGATTCTTGCGCAAATTAGCTGCTGTACGTATTATCTATGGCTACCCTGCTAAATGACTAACATTAATATTATTGAACATTTTAATTTTAGACAGGTGTGCATTTGCGACTTTATTTCCTCATATGCTGAATAGCGTGAGACATCTTAATATTTCTCCTACAATATATTTGTTCTTAGCAAAGTCAACCTACGCATCACTTGTATGTCGCCTCCTACTGTAGCGGAGCATATAGCAAGTTATTCTACACTGGTGATAGCGTGATAACCTTGTGTGAATATTAATACAGACCTTTGTCTTGTTTTTAAATTGTTATGAATCTTTGTTTCTTTAATATGCCATTTCTCATCCCCATCCCGTCAAACAAATGTTACACTAATTACAGTTAGTATGTTATCAACAGCAGCGTACTGGTTATGAACTCTAGTTCCAGCTATCACCATAAGAGAACAGCCACAGCTATAGATAAAAAGTAAATGTTCATCATAAAATTAATTTATCTCAATTTCTTTACGTAGCCGACACCTGAAACTGTTCACCATAACGCATACTATGAATTGAAATAAAATAAAGATTTAATTAAACTTCCAGAAGGTTTGGCGGACGGCCTTCACCCTACTGGGTTAGGTGCCACCACCTTTGTCTGGGAACATAGATCAGTGGCTGAACGTGACATGACACTTGCCCTCAGAGCACGCTGGGTTGCAGGTGATTAGAGAGCCTGCTAGGCATATACTGTATTTACTGTGGGTATGGATTCTGCTGGACCAGACAGCATAGTATATGAGATTGAGACTGTCTCCCTCCCTCGCCATATAACCCACAGGTCTCCTGGCTTAGTGACTGTAGATCATAATAACCTAATTACTATTGCACCTAAAAAATGAAGTACTACTTCACCTTATATCAGCAGCATTCCTCAAGCTAACAATTCTAATTTAACTTATCCTATTAGTAGCCTGTCTCTTCCCTACCGTGCCTGCAACTGTTCCAGGCACATGCCCATTGTAAATCGGAGCAATTTGATTACAATTAGACCTAACCAACCTGCAGGGAAGGTTGTAGATCGGCCTAATAATTCCAGAATTGGCAAACATCTTACAATTGGCCTTATCAATATTAGATCACCTGCTTGTTGGTTTTGATCCTAGAACATACCCTAGATATGATGGGGTTGTGTGAAACAAGACTAAAATGGTCTGACTCCTTAAAATAGCAGCAACCAAGAATCCTCATAGTTTTGCTCTCAGTAACAGGCATGAATAAGATTAACCTCAACTCTGTTAACATCAAGATTTCACTTAAATTGAAAAGGGGTTTTATTGGATATATAAGTGTGTAGAATTAATTTACAGTAAACTTTGCCCCATAGTCCTTGTAATATCACCTCTCCCAGAATAATCTCCAAATGAAAGTCAACTAATCCCAAACCCTCTGCATAGAGATTCACATGTGCATGAACATAAGAACAGACCTAATAACTTCACTGTTACTTTAAAGTGAAACAAACAAAATCTATTTCTTTCTGCACTTCAATATTCCATTGATGAATAAACCAATTCCAAACTTGTATTACAATGTAGAGAACATGCTGGATTTTATTTGATATAAGCTGTGTTAGCTACCTCTGCACCACAGCTGCTTGGATCAGTCACATAGCAACATAGCAAAAAAATAGAAAACAGTACAGATACAGCACTTGGCATGGGGTTTTCAGGCTTCTGAATTTGCTTTACATATAATATTAAATGGTACTTTGTACATTGTACAACAACTTGTGGGTACATTTAGCATTAGTAAGTGAATTCTTTTTAACCAAATTTTTTTCTGGCAAGTGTCAAAACAACAAAAAGCACAAAAAAGCATACTAATTTGCTAGCAGTTGAATGCCTACATGTCACAGTATTTCAGTATGACTTAAAATAGTTGCAGTCCAGATTTCAATTTGTTGACATCACTGTGGGTCCAAAGGGGGCCATCGGTTGCTCTCTGTGGCACTGAGACTCCTGGAACATTGTGTGGTGTGGCAGCCTCCAACTCCACCGGCTGGTCAAACACAGTCATTGTGGAGTAATTATCTACCATGAGGCACGATGGGTCTTCTGACTGTCCTGGTACTTTACCAAGGGGATAGTTCTTCCACATGACCTTATCAGTGCAAACCTGCCAAGGAGAACCTTTGAGCAACTTCGCCTTTTCTGCCTGAACATCTGCGCCAAGGTGCTCCTGAAAAGACTCGCTCCTCTCCGAATCCTTCCTTGGTCGCCGCCGGGTGTGGGTCTGCTGTCTAGAATGTTGCAGCTTCTCATGCAAGCTCTCAAGTGTGTACACGGGTTGTCCTCTTGGCTCTGGAGTGGGATCGCCTTCTGAGTGTACACCTTGTGTGTAGATTGAACAGAGTTGGAGCAGTTTCTGCCGGGTTTCCAAGGGCAATGGATGCTCCATATCATCCAGGATCAGCTGAAGCAGGTGTGACGTGCTGAAACAGGGAGCATCCAGACAGGCCGAAAGAAGTTGCTGCCACCTCAGCTGGATGCGGTTTACAAAAATTCTGTCCCTCAATCTGGCTTTCCTTTGACATTTTGTTTCAAAATGGTATTCAGATCTGTTGATATTGCAGAGGATTATCTCTGAGATCCACGCAGAAATGTAGAAGACCCTGTGATTACTGGGTTCTTTGGAAAACTGCTGCAGTTCAACAAAAAGCTTCTCTAGAAGAAGATGAATAAAGGATGGTGAGTTCAGCATCTTCAGGAGGGGCAGCCAAAAACGCAGAAAGGTTTGAGGGAGTTGGGGGGCGGTTGAACTGTCATCCTCAGAAATGTCACAGTCCAATGATTCCAACTGCTCAGCAGTGGGAACTAGAAATCCGTTTTCCACTAACACCTCAATCAGTGTCTCACTAGACTCTAGAGCAAAGTGTTTGATCTGTGCTAGAATCCAGCTCATGTCTGCAGAAGGGGCTGGCCAAAAGCTCTTTCGTTTGTCCTCAGGGAGTCCATCAAAAGCCTGGTACTGTTCCTTTTCAAAAGATATCAGAAGTTCCCGTGCTCTCTTGTAGGATTCAATTTCTTTTTGCCTTGCAATGAGCTCATCCTCTTGACGTTTCAATTCTTCCTCTTCATCCTCGCCATCCAACTGTGAGTTCCAGTTCTCGTTTAACCCACCTCCCAACTGCCTGGACCAGTACTCCTGCTGAAGCCACTCCAGGACAACTTTGCAGCCCTTTCGACACCAATTCAAGGTAGGGAGCTTGCGGTGTGTAATATCATGCCTGAGGTTTACGATCCACTCAGGGATGTTCAACCTGCCAGCCAACAATCTCAGCGGACGAGAAACTTTCCCCTGTTGACGCTCTGTGATTAAATTGACAAACCTCACAAGCGCCGTTCCATAGAGAAGGATGAGATCGTCCCCGTCGAGTTTTCCAGACTTGTCAAGTACCTGGCAGCGCACAAGGTCGGCGGTGCATTCAACAGCAACGGGAGTGCTGTTGGCATATCTTCCTTTCCAGGCAGATATTCTATGCAAGGCATACTTTTGTAAAGCGCAGTCCTTAGAATACAAATATTCCAGCACCTGATCCCACTCAGCTTTGTTGATCCATGCTACCACATGGCGGTTTTTCTCAGAGCTCTTTTTCTTCATTTTCTTTTACAGTTAAAGAGCGTATGCCAGGCTTAGAATATACACCGTATAGGCCCGCTTCCGTTATATATCGAGCAAAATTGAATATTTTGGCAGCCAATATCTCAATTCAATAACAGACTATTTTCAGCGATGTGATAACGTTGAGCTTTTGAGCTAACGATTTGTCGTTAAACGGAAATGACGTAGTTAACCGCCTGTCTTCTTCTTCTGTTTTGTTTCATGGCGGTTGGCATCCAACTTTCAGGTGCATTACCGCCACCTATGCTGGAACGTGGACAATGGTCAACTACCCATATCCGAGGGAGAAAAAACCCCTCTAAACCCTATTTACTAACCCTGTCTCTCTCAAATAATTGAGGAGACTGTTATACATAATATTCCCTGATGGTATATTAAATAAGGATTTCATACGTATCTCCTTCAACCCAGATTCCTTACGTTTCACCATAAGTGCCTCTCTTTCATCTGAATATTTACTGCACTGAAATATGATGTGTCGTATTGATTCTCTTGACAATAATCACATATCCCAGTTGTATATTTAGTCTCTTATTGTTCTCGCACAAAGACATTTTGGCAAGATTTATCTGCATTTATTATTGTACACATTTATTCAGACTTTACTTTGTATTTTAAGAATGTATTGCTTGGTTGTCTTGATTGTAATAAGGGATAAGGGTTTTGAACAACAATTTAATTAATCTAATTATTATTTTGGCAAAATGTCACATCCATAAAAGTACGTTTTCGAAGAAGAGGCCTCTTTTTCTGTTTTTATTAAGGTATCAAAACAATACAAAAATCGTTTTCCTCCAATTCTAAAGCAGTTAAACTATCAATGTATGCACCCTCTTTATAGTCTTTATTTGAACGTGTTTTTTTAAAACTCCCTGGCATTCTTAGTGTAATGTTTTTCTTTCTGATGTATGTATTTATTTGTTGGTTGTTCAATGTATTTGTAAAAAAAAGTTTAGACACCAGCCTGATCACGTGGTTCGACGTCATTTGTCCTCGACAGACAATTTGTGGGAAATGGCGGGTGCTTTGAAAGATAAACAGCTTGCCCAACAAGTTTACGCTGCTTTACAGGTAGATATATTAGAGATAATACGAAACACATATTAGCTCCCCAACTTCGTAAATAGGCTAGTTGTTTCTCTTATTTGTTCGCTTTCGATAGCTAAGTTGACAGTATACGTCTTCCGGCATGTTGCGTCGCTTCGTGAACTGCAAGTTTCGGGGCCACTTTGCATGCATGTAACGTAATGTTAAAACAATGTTTGTGTAAAGCCACGTATAATCTAATGTCGCATTTGTTTTCGATTGAGGCTGCGTCTTGTCCCTTGGTAGAAGAGCTGTATCTACATGAAGCCGACAGTATGCAACAGCTGTTGTGTACTCCCTCTCAACACCGCACGGACATACTGGCCTGGATTTGCAGCAGGTATATAATGCATCGCTCGCTCCTATTGTCCTTAAACCTGAATGCATCTATAGCCAAATCCTTTCTTGACACTTTTACAAAAGACAAGACATGCCCAATCTCCCCTCCTTTCTTTCTCCATTACATAACAGCATCAATCCAAACTTTATCAATTTGAAGACACCATCTCTAAAATCCAAAGACCCAGATGGTCTGACTAAAGGTAACTGTGACATTTCTGAAATTTTACATGTCTACCGCTTCTTGGGATATTCATTTTTGATTGTCTTGCATGACTTGGATAATCTTATGGAACGGAGGGGGAGTACTCATATTGATGGGAAATGTGCATGTAGTCCATTTAGTGTACTTTCTTATCTTTCTGAGACTAATGAGCTATGGTCTGTTTTATTTTGTTATGCTCAAACAGAAATGGCTATGCTTGGACAGGAGCTGATGCTGTGCAAAGCAGACAACTTGGATTTAATCAGGGTGAGACATGTTGTGTAAAGCTACTAAAGGGGGGCTACAGAAGAATGGAGAGAGTGTAGCCTGTGTTAGACCTATCTTTCATGCCTATGCTGTTAAAATTCAGTTTTACTCCTATTCATGGTGCCTGGCATAAATGTTCCGATTTGTCTGTCTAATTTAAATTGTTTTTTTCCCTGCCCCTGCCCAGGGCCATGCAAGCCCTTGGCGACAGCTTCAGTTCCTGGAACAGCTGTTAACTCTGATCCCAGGATGTAGCGGGCCTGCTTTTGGCAAAATGGATGGTGAGGGGTTACTGAACGAACTCTACGCTGATGAGAATCGTCCCTACCTCACACACATGCTCAGCCCCACACTCGACCCCTGGCCCGCACACATCAGGTACATACAGTTTCCTTGTTTAACCTCCAATTAAACACATCTCCCTTTCCTCCGCTTTTATAATAATATGCTCCTCATCTACTCCCCCGTAGAACTTTACGCAAGGGCCAGAAGTCGTCCTTTCACAGGCAGAGTAGGGAAGAGGCTGCTGATGTTGCAGCCCTACTGCAGTCCACTCAGACAGCATTGGAGCAGCTACAGTCAGAGGTAAGGTCTACAGTATGTGGGGGTGACTGCCAACAATATTGAGACGTTTGTCAAGAATGAGGTGTCAGCACTAAAAGGAGGCACATGAAGGGCAGAATCTTAAGATAAAACCATTTCAAAATAGTTTATTATAATATAGTTTTATGTATTATACATTTATTCTTAATAGGCACGGGGTGGAGGGTAGTAATAAACCTTATTTTAAACATTTTTGCTAGCACATATGATAGATGCTATGGTTTAACATGCTTTGTTAAAACAAATATATTCTCTAAGCATTGCCTCAAAGCTATTTTACTAGTGTGCAGTAACTTTTTTTTAGCTATTTCCATACTTGCAGATTATTAGGCCAAGGCTCAAACCACAGGTGTTTATATTTGGTTGTACATTTTTATTACTACTAATGAGCGCCATCTTTTTTTTCCCTTTACCTCCGTTTCTCCCACCAGTGTGAATTCCTGCACAGCGAAGCTCAGAATCCTGGCGTCTTCTCTCCATGTGCGTTACGTGTGGCGGTATGTGACCTCCGTCAGTTGACTTCTGCCTTCAGCCGTGTCTACGAAACAGACTTCAAAGCCTACTGCAACAGAGATCCCCCCAGCCTCAGCACAGAGACGCACATCTTCCAAAGGGTACACCAGCTACTGCTGGCCTGCAACACGGTGGGTGCACACACACAAGCGTACTTTAGTTATGCAACATACTAAAACTGGTCTCCACATAAGCCTGATATGTAGAAGCTGTTTGCATTGTGCCATTTTTGTTTTTCTCAATCATCCTTTGTTTATCAGGAGTTAGAAATGTTAAGTGAGGTATCGGAGGCATCTTTGTCCATGACTGACAGAGTGAGCCAACTACAAACACAGCCTCGTTACTGGAGTCGTGGAAAGAAACACACATTACGTAAGTGTACACACACACACACACACCCCCTCTTCTATGTGCTGAGTAGCTAAGTGTTCCTGTTTTATGTTTTATAGCGGACCAGTTGGAGGAACTAACCCGACGATACA
>OMKK01032747.1:0-23710 GCA_900302305.1 Polymixia japonica | reverse complement strand
TATAACATAATCTAAATAACCTCTAACTATGATCAATCTTGTGATTTAATTTTTTTCGCCATTACATCATTCACATTCACCTATTATTATAATAATTAATTTTCCAGCCAGCCACCCCAATTATTTGCTACATTGCTGTGTTTTCCTGATTTCATTTGCTGCATCATGGCCAGTTGCTTGTAGCATATATGTTATCTCGTGGTTCACCAGAAAGTGATATCACTGCTGCGGCATAGCATCAGTGCTAATCTTGGCTTGTGACCAGCAAATCCAGATTGACAAGTCTATGGTCTTGGCCGGGAAGGTGACTGACTGACGCTCTCTTCATCTTCAACAACTTACTTGAGTTGGGCGTGAGCAAGGCACTTAATACAGAACTGCACCTATAAAGCGCTTAAGCAGTGAACAGTAAGAGTGTGGTTGTACAGGGCATGTCTCATTTGTGGATGTGTGTAAAATTTGACTGAAACGGGGCATAGTGGGGGGAAACCTGAATTAGGGATGACCTTTGATATCTAATATTATATACATTTTTGCAATATTGTGTACTCAACGATTTTTAAATCAGTATTGCACCCGTCACCAGTGTTTTTCCAGTGTGCTCGCTGATAAAAGAAATGAACTCGGTTGGATGAGTTATGTACACCCTCTGATTTTATTTAAATTTTTATCAAGACTGATGTATTGGGCAGAAGCTGCCAGTCACTTGTGTACTTCACATCATAACGTTTAAGATATTGTTCCATATTTGTCATCTGCCTTCATATGTGATGAACAAATGAGCATTCTGTGTTGGTCCACTGTTTTTATTTTTGTTTGGCTACAGCAATAATGATTGAATTGTGACATTTAATATTGCACCTGTTTATTTGGGTTAATCTTATTTTATTTTCAATAGCCAATGCAAATGTCTTCTATGTATTTTCAGTGTTTGTTTGTCTGAATAAATACATGACTGGAATTTAAGTTATACTTAAATCCTAACAAATTTGGCTCACCCTCATGTCATTTCTTAATCTCCTCTTTCCATTTTCAGTTTATGCTAAACCATCCTCAGTTTTTTAAATAATTATAATTTCACCTTCAGCTACATTTCTCTTTATTGGAAATTTGTGTATGTATACGTTGTTTTCCAACACTAGGATATTTCATTTGACATCACATCAATATAATTTGGTATTGTAAATAAAGCTTTGAGAAGAATTTTTACCATGTCATTGGTACATCACTAGCAACAATCAGTTGAATCAAATAGGGAAAATGGTTAAGAACAAGGCAATGGTACTATGATATCTGTTCCTGCAGCAGGTTTTCCCTAATCAATCAATCCCAAACTATTGCAGAGAGATCCAGAAAAGCACTGCAGATGCAGGTTAAAACTGGACTGATATGTTATTGTGAAAAAGAATCCAGGTAACTAACTGAATATGCAAAAATAAAATACATTGTGTTACACGTCTGTGCCAATACTGCTTTGATCAGCCACACAGTAATTATAATTTACACACAACAGTTGGCATGGGGCTTTGGTTTTTGTATTTAATAATATAGTCAACATGTATGTACATTGTATTACAACTATGACCCAAACATTTTAGTACTTTTCTGGTCTTAAACAAAAAATAATGCAAATGCCATCATTTCATATTTGAACATGGTTTACAAGTGTTGTGCACCAGATTTCATTTTGTTGGCATTCCAGTGAGTCTGAAGAAAGCCAACAGTTGTTTTGAGTGATGCTGAGGCTGCTGGCACATAGTCGTCCTCTCCATCTCCACCGACTGGTCAAATAATGTCATTGTAGAGTATTTCAACACCATCAGACCTAAAGGATGCTCTGGCTGTCCCGCAACACCACCACAGAAGTTATTCCACAGAGCCACAGCTAGAATCCTTTCTTCAATAGCCATTCTTTAAGTTCTTTATCAAAGTGACCTTTGACACGAATGGTCATGGTCACCTCATTGACTTGCGTTGGGAGATCTTTGCCGGTCACCTCTTTCAAGTGCTCCTTAACATCTTTTTCGAGAGCCCATATGTCCCCCTCTACCTTACGTACAAGGGTTGTCCTGCGGCAGCCGTGGGAGATGTCAGTGTAGACAGGAATATTGTGCATGCGAGAACGACGTATCATGTAAGGCAAAGGTGGAGGCAACACTGCCGGAGGAACCCAGCCAGACGGTGCAGGGCCACCATGCTGAGGAGGTGCGGGGACCCGTGTTGGTGGGATGAGTCGTTCCACAAACTTGTATTCATCTGTAGATTCCAAGATCACACTTGTCTTGACTTCTGAAGTGAAGCTGCACAGTGATCCTAACCGAAGAACAGGCGTTCCCGGTGTGTGGCTGTTTAGTCTGAAAGCACCGCTGATCGCCCCGCGTAACATTGTGGTGCGAAGACTGAAGCAGGCTGACATGTTTTCTCGTCAAAGCCGGAACCGGAAATAGCACATACATTCTTCTTCTCCCTGAAATGATGATAAAAACGGGCCAACTGTGTTGCTGCCCTCTACAGAAAATTCTTATATTTAATTTAGCCATTCGTGGGACATAATACTGTACTTTAAAATATTTGGTCAATTTTCCCTTTCTATGTCGCTAACGTGAGTTTGTGGTTGGATGAACATTTTGCCATAATGCAACTCTGCATAGTATGCTTGTCAATAGTTATTGCTTTGTATAAATTAATTTAAAGTAGACTATGTGAAACTTGTGGACATTATTTTATTATTATGCTATGGTATTTTGTTACAGAAACAGAATAACAATGTTTATTATTTTTTTGTGACACCACTTGCTTGTAAACTGACATCTGGAAATGATAAGGCCAGAATAAATTTGTCATGTTTAAGAGATGAGAGCGAGAGAGCGAGACTGGAGAGAGAGAGGGAGAGAGAGAGACGACAAGGATATCCGAGTGGGAGGGGACGTTTTATATGTCCTTGCAAAACTCACACTTGTAGCATTTGTCGGTCCTATCCACTCTCCGAACTTACTCTCTGAACTTTGCGCGGGTAATATAGCGAGTAAGAGGCGTTTATTTTATTAGATTTAAACTTAGAAAACACTTGGACAATAACTGGAGTAGACTCTGTCTAAGCTGCTGATACAAGATCCTCCACCGGAGAGTGAATGGACGGCGAAAATAGAATGAACGAAGGCATTGCTCTGAATAAAATGGACGATATAGAGGTAAACAGAGATGTTAAACAGTGAAATGAAAGATTGACACCAGACGGCTGTTCCTTAAACTATCAAATATCTTGTTGTTTTTGTAAAGGTATTATTCTATTCTATTCTATTCTATTCTATTTCAATTTATTTTGTTTTATTTTATTCTGTGTACACATATTTCAGGATTGACATATCTCTGTGTGGAACGATGACTTATTAAAGTGACGTATGAGTAGAGTTGAATGAATGCTTTGTGATCCTGTGAGTGACACTTGGGTGTGATATCTCGTTTACCAGTGCCACCGGATTCCCCACAACCCGGGGAAAATGCTGTTACCACTGATGTAGTTTACGCACAGCAAACATTGTAGAGACCTTCATTCAATGGCAGCCACAAGTAGTCATACTATGGCCCTTACCCTGACCATCTTCTAAGTCTTACATTGATGGGTGGGATCATTTCTATCCTGGCCACGAGGGTGAGCTTGTACCTGCCTTAAAAGACACTACTACTTTCAGTAGTAAGTTACTGTTAAAGTTATCACTCTCACCTTTCAGAAATCTGCCTCTTACGAATTCCCATTCGATCTGCACATGTATCTATGTGTCTGTGGTTGGCATATGGTTCCCCACTAGCACCAACTTTGGGTGGTTATGTATTTGGTATTGTGAGGGATGTGTGGATTATGTAATCTGAATTGTGGAGAGAATGTCTTAGAGCATATTGTGTCTTGCCAGCTTTCTGTCTCTCTACAGCCCAGCCCAGGTGAGACAATGTCTCTGCCACTCCCTCCTCTTCTTGACTACCACCTGAGTACATAGTTACTCAATGTGTATAGGAATGAACCACAGTGACAAAATAATTACCTGTTTGAGTTGCTTGTCTGCCTAGACAGACCTGACTTGACAGACACAGTGCACAATGCAATGAGACCGATTAAACAAAGTAACACTTGCAGTTTAATTAATTCCAAAAATATATCTAATTCTAATTCTAATTAAAAAAAAAATTCTATCCTTCATTGACTGTCTTCCCCTTACACACACACACACACACACACACACACACACACACACACACACACACACACACAACCCCCATGCACTCCAATACAACAACAGAGACTAACCAATAACTATTGTAATTTACCGCCTCAGAGATATTGCTCTGCAACAGACACTGAAAGCTTAATGCAACGCCTCGTTAGCTCAAGCCCTAACCTCGTTTCTTCAAACCCCGCAGGCAGCTTTTCCCTCTGGAAAAATGTACCGGGCTTTGAACCTGAATCACTACGCCACTAAGAAGAGTGCTGCTCAGAGCATGTTGGACGTAGCACTGCTGATGGCTAACTCGTCCCAGCTGAAGACCCTTCTGTTCGTGGGGCCTCAGTACCAATTCTACATACCCCTCATGGTGCTGCTGTCTCTGTCCATCACCATGCAAGTTCTAGTGGGTCTGCTGCTTATCTTTATCGGTTAGTGACTCCCGCTCCCTTTGCCGTCTCACGTGTCACCGTTGTTTTCTTTCTCACCTCCTCCTCCTCCTCCTCCTCTTCCCACTGTCACGTGCGTCAAGTGCACACCTACGACCCTATACGCTCTCATGTCACGCTGTTGATCTGCCTACTGATGTTTTCGTTGGTGCGCCATTATGTGTTGGCAGCGAAGTATGATCTGAACGACGTGAGGAAACACTCCATGCTGAACAAGATGAACAACGTCTCAACAGTCGTCGTCTTCTTCCTGGTCCTCATCAACATCTTCATCACGGCGCTCGGCTTCGAGGGGCACTCACTCGGGTAGGCGCACGCTCGGCTCTGTACACTGAGTGGGGACAGCTGAGTGGTATAACGTTGTCCTAATTCACACATACACACACGGATGGTATGACTCCCTCACTCATTCACCAGTAGCAGCTGTCGAGGAAATCAGGTCCTCACTCAGGTTGAAGTGTTGTTCAAATTAATACGAGTTTATTCAGCATACTGTATATGCGGAGAGCAGACATACAGAGAATAACAGTGTAATCCCTGCAAGTGTGTTCTGACCCTGAGGAGAGAAAGCTAAGCATTTTATGGGGAAAGGTAAACAAAGACTCCCTTCGTATAAGGACGTCTAAGGATTGCCTGAGTATTCCTGTCCTTGGATGTCTCCTAGCTAGATCAGACCAAACTCAGGAGGTCATAATAATAATATAAGTGATAATGATAATCCCTGAAAAAGGCAGGTCAGGATGTACAGGTCAGTTTATGAGGTTACTAAGGAAATCATAAAACTAAATATATGATTATAAGATGAGATGTTAAACATAGGCTTCTACAGAGCTTTATACATATATACAGCGACTGCCTCTTACACAGCAGTGACGCTAATCATGGGCCATCATGCTGAGGAGGTGTGAGGGGACATTCCTTACTATCACTGTAAAAATCTTTTGACGTTCCTCCTTTGTTCCTTCCTAGGGTATCGCTGCCTCCTGTGATTTCAATGCCGAAACCACTGTCCTTCCCTATAGCCATTGGCCAGAACCTGACTGGAGGCCTCTAGAATAGGCATTCAACATTTTTCATTTTGATCCATTAAATCTTGAGAATATAAGGGCAACAGTCTTACCCAGTCTAGCCATCTCTGTAACCTCTATATCAGTCCCAATTGAAATTGTGACTCGTGAGGACAGATTTACACAAAATACTAGCCACAAGCTTAAAAAATGTCCATAACTGAATGGAACCAAAGGTGCTGACAAGCTTTTTTGGGAAACCAGGCTCAGAAGACTAGCCAGAGACTCTTCATCCAAAGAGCACTGACTTCAACCTCAGCCGGTGGAGTGATCAAAGACCCCGACCTCAACCAGGGATTACAGTCCCAACAGCAAAAGCTCAACTCAAGCAAATACGGACATGTTTTATTCAAGCAAAAACCTCAATCTCAAAACTCTACCACTGCCACAACCTCTTACCCTACCCAGAGATGCCAACAGACTTTGTTTTGTCTCTAAAAGTGAACCTTTATTGTTGAACCATTACTTCTTCAGTGAAACCTTCACAGTTAAGAGGTTTCATCTATGGTGTATATTCCATGTGATTTTGGTCTTGAGTGAAATGCTTCCACAAAATTATTGTATCCTAGGAGCTATTATGTTACCAAATAAGCAGATTCTGCACATTTTATGAAATGTTATACTCTAATTTTGTATTTTTATATAAATATATTTTACAATGTTGCTGTTACAATGTTTGGCTCATGTAATTAAGCGGACAGAAAATTCACTTCTGTCTTCTTTTACCCCGTCAAAGTTTAAAGAAGTACTGCACACCTGAGTGTGTTTTTGAGCTGTAAACTAAATTATATGACTGTACTATGATAAAAACACATAACTCCTGGTATTAATATTGACATTGACACCAAATTTATAAAAATTAGCATTTCATGCGTTGAAAATGGCTCAACATGGAATCTGCTGTTTTAAATCATCGGCCTGAGCCTTGCAAGGCCAATGCTGACATAGAGTCCACCAATTTGGTACTTCTACTATGTATGAAATTATCTAAAAAAAGGGCTCCTGCCCCACTCATCACTCATGCAGTGGGTGGAGTTAGGCTCAGACCTGGCAATGTAGTTACACTTTAACTCTTCCTTCCTCTACCTCTTACCTACACCCTTTCCTCTTACCAATCTTGCTTTAAGATTTCTTGTTATTTTCTGCAAAGGTCTGCAAAAATCTCTATTCCCCTAATAACATTTATTTTTACATAGTTTTAAATGTAACTACATTGGGAGAAGCCATGCAAAATTTCATTGTACCCGAGTATAATGACAATAAAGATCATTCATTCATTCATTATCATTATCAAACTTATTCTATTCTAGTCTTCTGAAGTAGTGTTGCTTGAGCTCCTTTGTCAGTTCTAACTCATACTAAAAACTGGACTCTCACACAAGTATCCTCCTTGACAATTCATTTATTAAAATTTGCCTAAAGATAGATCTTTGGTTTTCATAGGTCTTAATGTGGGAGAAAGCTATACACTATGTGAAAGGCAGGGTAATGTTCACAAGAGATTTAAGTTATTTTACAGTACATCATGCTTTATATCCCACAAATAACAACAAATCATATTTGTCTTAAAGTAATCAAACACAAGTACTTAACATACTTAGAGATCATAGTGCAACAGAGTTTATGCAAGCAAGCAAAGACTTTTGCTTAATCCTACGGAATGTGGCATTTCTGTTCCACATTTTCGAGGATACAGTGTCCACCTTTGTGTGAGTGTACCAGAGTAAATGTAGTGGAATAAGAAGTATAATATGGCTCGACATAGTGTATGTGTGTGTGTGTGTGTATTTAAAAAAATAAAACTGAAGCTAGCAGGAAAGAAGTAATATCCGTATAGAAATGGATGTAGTTGTGTATCAAAAAACCTGACATCCTAAACAAAAGATCATGGAATCTGTCCAAAAGGATTTTCTGCATTTTCCTCCATGCAGCGGTAAACAAAGTAGAGGAAAGCTGCCACCAGAACCAACAGCAGGAGACGCATCAGTGTCGACATGCCCCCTTTGGACTTTTTGATTGGCTTGCTAGATCGTACTGTGCTGTGATTGGTTGCCCTGGTGCTCTGGATGGGGGGCCTATAGGAAAAGAGGGAAGAAGAGATTTAAACAAAGAGCGATATAAATGTATGAACATAAACAAACACACACCTTTACTTTGGAAGATTCACTTGCTCTGTGAATGCACACACACACACCACTTGACTTTGAGAGACTTACTCTGTATTGTGGTCTTGCTCCTTGTCTTTAACTGGCTCAAAGCTTCCCCTTTGCTTTAACCTAGGTGGAGGAATACTGTGTGCTTAGTTTAATAATTGTACCTTTTTATTTACCAAACAAGCATTGTTATAGCTAAATGTGTACATATGTATACAGAGAGTACAGGCAACTCCTACTCTAGACATACAGAATACACATATCAGCCATATTACCAGTGTAACATATAGGGTGGGGCCACAGTATAGCAACCCCTCACCTACAGCTATCACAGTAACCTTGCATAAACACAGTTTGCATTTATTTTTATCTATTATGTGCGTGTGTGTGTGTGTGTGTGTGTGTGTGTGTGTGATGCGTGTGCAAAACCTGTGTACTCACATGTCCCCATAGGGTTCATGCCTAACCTGTGGAAACAAGAACAGGCAGACTTGTGATGTTATTTACACAGTTAAGGGAAAGAGAGCAGGCAGACGCACAGGCAGACAGGACTCACCGAGTTGTGATATGTAACGTAGGTAACCTCCTCCTCTGTAAGCACAAAACAAACAAACACGGATAAAAGCACTGACATTGACTCATATTGGGGCATATTAATATTAAATTATTAAACAAACAAACAAATATATATATATATATATACAGTATATGGCATTAACCCCACGGAAAGTGTTTATGTTTAGATTTTGTTATATCACTGAAAACAGGAGCATATAAATGTAATCTGCAAAGTTTGGCTTCAAGATAAATTTGTAATTAATCACAACTGTGATTTGTGTTGAAGAACCTTGTGTAAACAAAGTCCAGTGTATCTATATGCAGAATTACAGACACTTGTTTTCCCCCAGTGATTTAACAACGAGAATGAACACTAGATGGCATGAGGGACAAGGAAGGACCTGGTCTGGAAGTCTGTGGTTACCAATTACAAGGCTGTCTTCTCAATTATTCAGATTTACAAGATTGTTGTTGTAGAAGAATGTCTTTTCTATTGTTGGTAATATGTGGTGCTGGAGAGCAGCCAAGAGACATTTCATAAATACAGACTATAGACGATACAGTAAGAAAGACTATGGGGGAGATCTCAGTGTTGGGCTACTTTTAATTCAGTAGTCAGCATGAAAGAACCTCTCCATACAAAGAGCTGGAGATGCTTGTTTTGTTAATAAAACAAGTCTCTCGGTGTCGGGATACATGTCCATACGTGTGTAAGGTAATTCTTTCATGGTAACTATTGGATATCTGTTGCTTTCAGCAACAGAATGGAAGGTATGCACTGCTGTAGATGGAGCACCTGTTGGCTTTTGCCTTTAAATAACCTCAATTTAACTAATAACGAGCCATCCTTCCTGATAATGTTTCTATAGACTGGTATGCATGACCACAGTGGTCAATATCTTCGTTTAAAAACAGTTCAAATAACTATTTTTTATAGTTTTGCTAATTTGCTCAGTTTGGACTCCGGAACTGGGGGTGTAACGATATACCAGTATACCATGATATTGGAATATGAAATAGTAATATCACAAACTTAACTGTATATCACAATAGTTGATGACATAAAAAAAACGTATTCCATACGTAAAAAAGGAAATATATGAAAATATAACTGAATATATAAAAATTTGCCAGTTATTAAGTACATATCTAACTGGGGGGGGGGACTATGATATCATGATATATCGAAATTTTCATATTGTTACACCCCTGTCTGGAACATGGAAATAGAATTTTCTTCCGTTCAAGCAAAACATGTTTTTACAACAAAGGATGAAAGAAAGGCAAAACTTTACACTCCACACTTTCCAAAAAAGTTATTTAAAAAGTAAATTATGAAGCTCTCAAATAAATGACAAAATTACAGATCTCTCTCAAACACCCTTGGTCACAAGCAGTGCCCACCAGCAGACTGAAACACCAGGATGTCCCTAATTAGTCTTGCCTTACTTTACAGCTGTGGCCTACCTTCCTCTCTGTAGTAGGTCTTGTCAGACACGGGTTTCGATTTGGAGTTGCCCATGGCGTCTTTTAACTTGTTCTCATACAACCTTCGAGTTGACCCTTCAACATAGACATGAGTACATTATTTCAATATTATTATTCTCTGCCATTCAAACAACATAACCTTCCATGGAAATCCCAACAAATGTATTGTTTAAAAAACATTAAACAGTCTTTCACAATTATCAGGGGCCAACGTGTAGGGATATAAATAGAGATAGAATCCCCTTGTATGCTAAAACTATTCAGTGTTTACATCTAGGCTAACTATATAGTTTTGTCAAAATGTCCTGCTTGTTAAATTTGAACCAACAACCCAAATAATTCCCAATCATTCACCATGCTTTTGTGTGTTTATGTGTGTGTGTGTGTTTCTAGTACCAACTATGGGTCCGTGTTTGATGCCATACTCAGTGAGTAACTCGCTGATCTCCTGATCGCTTTTGTCACTCAAAGACATCTGCAAGAGAGAATGACAAATGATAGATAGATAGATAGATAGATAGATAGATAGAGAGATAGATAGATAGATAGATAGATAGATAGATAGATAGATAGATAGATAGATAGATAGATAGATAGATAGATATTCAATGCTACGTGAGCTAACCCGATGTCTAAAGTTTTCAGAGCAACAAGAGAGGGAGGAGACTCAACAAATATGCTGTCTGGTTGGCTTTTCTGGCTGCCGTAAACCAAAAGTTATTTTAAAAAATGTATCTAAGTTCTAACTCTACATTAGTTCATAGAAGAATCCACTCGCATTCGGCAATGGTTGACAGAAAGGGCAAACTTTATATCTGCAAAAGTCACCAGCAGGCGAAATAAAGTGATGCCTCGTGTTGCATAGTTGTACTTCAATTGCAGTGTCGATATCAATAGTTTCCGATGTAATGACCAGCAAGCATCTACAAGTGTTTTATCATCGTAGCGTGCATTTAAATGTTTTCGCTTACCTTTGAAACGAACAAATAGTTGAATACGTGGTTTAAATGCAGGACGAGATTGTGTACACAGCAGCAACAGTAGTATAAGGGGCGTGGCGCCTGGCCACATCTGGATGACGTCACATGACACACCTTGGTCGCCGCCACGCCTTTCTCTGACGTCACATCGTTAACCTGATCTGTGATTCTAGCGGCCTTGAATGTACCCACAACTACCCATTAATGTTAATACTTATACAACTTAAAAAATATATATATATATATACATTATGCAATTTAATTAAACACAAGACTACAAAAATAGGCTTATGTTGAGGCTGGTGCCGTAGTAGCTTTGAGTTCGATATTGACATTCCCTCTAAAACGCTAAGAACTCTTTCCATAGGGTTTATTTCCTACAGCGGCCTCTGCAGGTAGTATAGGTGGCCAACCCAAGTATGGCCATCAGGCCTAATAAGGACATATCTTCCTAGAGTTTTCTGGGAAGGGCGTTGGCTGTAGTCTCCAGTAGTGTACACATTCTTCAATCACTCAATGCGCGCTGTATAACCCATAATTTTCTCTATGGATGGTATAAATACAATAAAGGTTTTTCCACGCAAAGTTACTATTTTAGAACAGCCTTAATGTGTTGCATTTTTCATAGTAGAACGGTATAACCGACTGGTTTCCATTTTTTTAATTCAGCATGAATCAGACTGTACATTTTAGCAAAAGTAAAGGAAACGCAAAAATACACAGCACTTAGATTGACAGAAAAATACTTAGACAACTTTATTGTGTATCAAAATACTGTAAGTCTTACAAACACTTTAAAAGCCTTTTTATCTCTTTAAGAAAAGATTATTTTTTGTTCTGAAATACTGAGTACACACAAAGCCAGAGAGCTAAAAGGATGAAGGGTGTGGGGGTGGATGAGGGGGGATTACAGACATTTAGCAGAAAAACAAAGCAACATTTGTTATTTGTTTTTTGGTCATCCTGTTTGAGGACATGATAATTCACAACAAATATCCTCTTCAGCCCTTCTGTCAAGCACAACTCTAGAAACTTCCCTTTTTAATAGTTAATTTATATGTAACAATTCCATATTCAAGTGGACCACCTCAATGCCACATTTCCTATCCAGGTTCAACTTATTTGATCTTCTGAGTCAGTCTTTCTGTGTCTGAAGAGTGAGTTTTAGAACTTGTTGTCAGTAACGGAACATGCATAGCAAAACCTTTCGATCACACGTAGAACATACTGGAAATCTAAGCATGATCTTTTCTGGCGTCAGTGTAGAGAGCATGTATTAGACACCATGAATGGCAGTAAACTCGTGTGAACGTTTTAGCATCACTAATCTAGGCTGGAATTAACTTTATTGTGTTGCTAAGAACTCTACTCGCATGTCGCTATGCCTCTAATCCTTTGCAATAATTTTCTCACTCTAATCCATATTGGTTACGTTTTTTTAACAGCAGTGCCTAAAACTGGATCACACTAGCAGCAGATAAAACAATTGGGTTAGTTAGAGAGCATTATGGACAACACACTGGACTGGACTGGGCCAGCACTGATCGTTTACTGGGTTTTACACTACAAAAACAACCCCTGTATAGATAATGGACACATCTTTTATTAGACTTTTCAGAGCATTTAAAAAAAAGGGTACTTTTATACATGGTGTAAATGTAAAAGCATAGGTCAGGGAAGTATAAGAGTCTTGGATACATCGCAACACCTCTCTGACACTCTTATTTAGGTACTATGATAGTACGTGTAAAAGTGTATCCAAAACTTATACACGGGTAGTTCTTTCAGCAAAAGTATCCCATACTAAGCTAGGCCAATGTCTATGCTGCTACACTATACTTGGCTACACTATGCTAAACTATAACATCCTTCTTCAATCTCAACTACTTTAGACTAAACTACAGACTAACCGGCCACTAAACAGTGTCCACGATAGAACACGTAGCCTAAGGCACAAGGTTGCTACTTTACAGTAATAAAAAGGTGCATCTTTCCCCTCTCTAAAACTACTTATGGAGAGGATTGGGGAATAAAAAAAAAAAAAGAGGGATGGAGAGAGAGAGAGAAATGGAGTGACTGATGAAGAGAGGAATATTCAGTGTCTATGCATTCATCTGTGGAAGATTTGGGGTTGGGTTTAAAATAAGACTGGCTGGTTGAACTGTTAAGGAGTTGGTTTCAAAGATTCAGATTTGGAAAACAACTAAATCTGGTATAGGGTAAACATTGACATTGGAGTTTGCTTTCTGGTTGGTTAAACAGCCAGCCAGTTAGAATTGAGACAGAATTTCAGTGGGTTGAAACAGTGGTACAATAAGTTGTGTTGTCTGAACATGGCGCTGGGTTTTAGACAGTGATGTGATAGGGACTGCCAGGGATGTGTTCGTCTCCCCACTTGACCACCAGGATGTATTCTCCCTTCTCTTTGAGCTGGTAGCTGACGTTGTACAGGCGGTTGCCCAAGTGTTTCACTAGGATCTCCTCGCAAGGGACCTTGGGACCATCCACACCAACCAGGAGCATGTTACGTCCTAGAGGATAGACAGGAAAGGCTTTTAAAAAAAGCAAAACAAAGTAAAAACATTTCAGGAAAGTCTTAGCCTACATGACATTAAAACCCCCAGTGAAAACAGTACACATGAAATTCCATTACTAAGGTGGTCTACTCCACCTGCTTAGTGGTAGGGGGAAACACTGACACACACTTTCTCTTACACTATGACCACATGTACCTGCTTTGCTGCAGTCGACGCTGAAGCTGTTCTTCTGTCCGATGAAGCCCTTAGTCAGGCCCAGGCCCTTGGCCATGACCTTGCTGGCGTCCGATTGGCTGGGAGCTCCCTGCTGAGAACAGCTGATGGCACGGGTCACAGGGTCAACCATCACAGTTGAGGTTTCATGCATACTGTGGCTGGACACCAACTTGGAACCTTAAAGATGGAGAGAGAGGAGATTAAACTTTAATGATAGAGGGAGGTACAAGGGTTTAGATGGAGAGAAGGTATTGGAAGTGTGATGGAAAAATACAATCTAAGTGGAGAATTTTGTGATGAACTCATGTAACCACTCATTTATGTTTAGAAATACTCTGTATTAAAAGAATGTTTAGACTCTTGCAGCTAGTTAGACGAATCATAAAGGCAGCCATAACTTTTCCCTGTTTCCATGTTCTTCCTAGAGCACCTGCTGTCTCAAGGCCTGTCTGTGAAGCTAAGCTACAACTGTTAGAATTGTTATTGTATGACTACAAAACCACTGTGCTTTCTCTTGTCGGGGGCCATTCTCTCTGACTCTCTGGGCAGGCAGAATGGTGGACCGGACTATTTGACTATATGGCAGCCTTCTCCTCACGACTTGACTGGGGGAGGGGAACCATATTAGTATATGACTTTGACTAATAAATGATTGCTGCACATTGAAGCAACTATCTCATTCTCACAATTATTTTGTGCGTGCAATTATTAAATTTCCACCACAGAAGAGTGTGTAAAAGGAGAGAAAACACAATGTGTAATGGGGAGGTGTCACAGCAATAGCAAGTTATCTCCATTAGCCATTATGAGGTTATCTCCATTAGCTTGACTTGAACAGTGCGTGCCATTTGTGTCTGCATAATAGCGCATACATGTAGATATGCAGCATGTTATGGACTTGATAGAAGTTTCAACTTCCTCCTTACCAGTGATCTTGGCCTTGAAGGGGCTTCCGACGATGTGGTAAGGCCCACCGTATTTGATAGAGATAAGATAGTTGCCGGGGGCCATTGGGGTGTACGTGACCCTGTAGCCCTCGGAGCACTCCACACAGTCCATCTTAACCTTGGAGGGCCCATCAATGGTCACAGCCAAGGCCCCGGGGCCCGCGTTGCTGGTGTTCACCACAAATTCACACGCGGTGCCTGAGGGGAGAGAAAAAAGCAGAGAGGTGAAGACAAAGGGGATGAAAAGAGAAAGAGGAGGTAGAGATAGACAAAAACAAAGATTGTTTCGTGGAGACAGTACTGAAAATAACATTTCACTGCG
The DNA here is from genome assembly GCA_900302305.1 of Polymixia japonica. NCBI lineage: Eukaryota > Metazoa > Chordata > Actinopteri > Polymixiiformes > Polymixiidae > Polymixia > Polymixia japonica. The sequence continues at coordinate 8,776 of OMKK01032747.1, read as the reverse complement.
GTTTCTTCATTGTTAGCACATTGCTAACTAATCGTTAGCATGCGCTCAGTGATTCTCTGGGTCTCCGTAGACCTTAGAGGAAGGTGAGAAAGGTGCGTTACCTGTGGTGCCTCCCTCCAGGCCTGGTCCGTAGGCTGACACCATCCCAGGGTCTCCAGCCTGGCCCGTCTCTCCCACCCGGATCTTAAATGGACTACCGGGGATGTGGCTGCCATTGAACTTCACATCGATCAGATAGAGACCGTTTTCTCTGGGAATAAACCGTACTGCGTATTTATCTACGGGAACAGAGAGGAGAGGAAAGTTGAGGGGAGGGGAGGCATTGTCCAATGGTAGCGCGAGTACGTCGTTTTAATGTTCTGTAATATCACCAATGTCCTGCCAAGTTCCCACTTATTTCTTTACGAAAATGTTCACAGCATTTTCTCCTCCTGGATTCACATTATTCCCGGGTGCCATCTCCATGGTTACCTTGGTCGATCTCGGTGACGCAGCATTCCTCCAGGGCTCCGGAGGGGCTGTGGACCTTGGCGTCGATCACGCCCTTTGCCCCGTTCAGGCTGACGGCAAACGACGCTGGCTGGTTCACCTTCAAGCCTGACTCCTGCTCGACAACACATACTTGCACGCTCAACACTAACAGTACAACTAGACTAAGATTCTGTGCAACTTCACCCCAACCGATACCACCGACACCATTCAATGTTACTCAAGACATTTTAACAAATCTAGTACACAGTTTATCATTATCACAAGACTATAAACTGTATCTCACAGCGGTATCCACAGTATCATTGACTTCTATGCTACCGCTTCTCTTACCTGCAGGTCGCTAACAGGGCTAAAGAGGAGGGCTGTACAGAAAAGGGCAGACGAGGCAGTTTTTGTGGAACTTTAACCAAGACAGAAAAGGAGAAGAGACAGTGTACTTGTGAAAACGAGTCAGTGTGCAAATTTGTGTCGAGTGTTTGCGCACATGTTGTGAGCACAAGTTAGCACCTTTGTGCGCGTGTGAAAATGAGTTTGCATGCATGTGTATTCATTCAGTTCATGTATTTAGGTATGAGAGTGAGTAACTTATGTATCTGCGTGACTGAGAACAGAAACAGAAAGAGCGAAACAGCCCATATCAGACCTCTTTAACCCTTTAGCGCCCAGTAGGAACCTTAGAGGGGGGGAGACTGTTGGGAGCCTTTAGAATGAGGCACGAGAAACACACACAGTCCTCTAGTATCCCAGAAGCCTTTGCACCACCACCCAACAATGCAGCAGCAGCTAATCCTGTATCTCTACCTCTGAACTCTCACCACAACCAACTCTAAAACACTTGGTTGAATGAAACCTTGTAGCAGAGGATGGTCGTGAAGGTATTCTGCTATTAACATTTCAAGAAAGACAAAAGGCTATTGCCAGTAACTGCAATTCAATAGTTGAAAATTAAATAATAATGAAATAATTTGACTGACATTTATGCTGATGCTCATCTGTCTTGCTTATCTTCTTCACAGTGTCAATGGCCTCATTTGTACTGTTTGCCTGAGTAATGTTTGTCTGTACTGAGTAAGGTAGAAATTGTCCAATCGATCATATAAAGGCTGACTTTTAACAGGTACAGCTTATCAATGACTTTACATGCTTCTTTACTCTTGGCCCCTAGTTGCAGCTGCTCCATTGTAGGTGGTGTATCGCGGCCTGGTGTGTGCGCACACACGGATGTGTGTGTGTGTCTCAGAGCCTCACCTGAAGACTGGCAACAGTTAAGCGGCGGGCGTCATCCGACGGCGAGGCCACGGGCACCACAAACGGGCTGTCGGGGATGTGCTCCTCGTTGAAACGAATCGACACCTCGTAGTCTCCTACAGGGGAACAGACATAACGTTAGAAAATCACACGTTCAGACACACACACACGCGTACAAACACACACACACAGTGTGGTTCCTACAGTATAAGACATGTTAAAGACACAAATTAACATACAGAAACAACCATGTTACTACCCTTCAATTAACAATAACACAATGAAAAATAATAATAAATAATGAATAATAAATAGTCTTCTAAAAAAGCTGCAATAAAAAGGACAAAAGCAGAGCTTTACGGGGTAGAGAGAGATAAAATGATAAAATGAAGAAGCAGTTAAACAACTGAATACCATTTAAAAACCCAACAAATACCAAGACATTTTCATTTAATTCTCATCCATCCATCCACACTCCTCTCCCTCACCAGGCTCCTGTACGATGTAGGACACTCCACTGGATCCGTCCTTGCGGTCCTCGAAGGCGATCTCAGCCTTGCTTGGCCCCTCCACAGCAATACTGAGGCCCCCAGCTCCAGCCTCCCTCGTCCAGATGCTGAACTCAGCTACACAGAACACAGGGGCCAACACAGGGTCAAGAATTCATACATGCAAATATGTCAAAGCTCTTTTAACATCCGTAAACACGCCCACACCGACCTGGTACTCCGGCCTCAGCTCTCTCCAGGCCCGGCCCTCCTGCGCGAACCTTATGTGCTCCTCCCTCTCCGAGGGGACCTACGGTGAACTGGAAGGGACTGCCGGGCACGTGCATGCCGTTGTACTTCACGCAGACCGTGTGCACGCCCGTCTCGGTGGGGACGAAGCGGATGCAGTAGGTGTTGTTCTCTCCCTCCATGATGTCAGCCTTGTGGACCTGGCCGGACGGGCTGGTCACCTGGGCCGTCATGTCCGCTATGCTGATCTCTGAAGACGCAGACCGACAGGAATACACTTGCAGTATTCGACACACTCATGCGGTACTTTACACAGACTCCAACAAATCAACTATCCTGTGTAAATCAGATCAGTTGAAACTATAATGATCCCTTGGGGAAATAAGGTCATCACAGTACTGAAGATAATATAACGAGCCACGTCAAACCAACGACCGGAACTACTACTACAGCAAATAAATAAAGATACACCATCTTCATGTTTAACAAACTACTCCTCCTGTATGATGAGGCGACAAGATAAGACAATAATCACACCGACATGTATATTAATGTCCTTTCTAGTTCTGAGAACTCACCTGGGATCTTTAGGCTGAGGTCACACTGGCTGCCGACGTTGGCCACAGACGCTGCTCTCCTCTTCCTGGTAATGCTCTCCTTCATCCTGCCTTCACCCGTCACCTTCACTGTGAACGCGCTTCCTATACAGACAGATTAGCACAGAATTATACAGAAGCAAAATCATTATTATGGATACAACCACACTCGCCTATGAAGTCTAGCGACTAGAGTCAAATCCTAGTACGGTGACTTAGTTGCAGTTGTGTTTCTGAAACCTGGTCATATGGCTTTCAGGATAAGAAAAGCAGCTACCGGTATTGCCTTCACCTTAAGGCTTCTATCGGTGTAGTGAGCTGTGGTCTCAACCTTGTAAATTGTCTAGTTTGGATTGTATCTAGACTGTATTGAATTTAAATCTGTTCTACCTGGTCATCTGATTAAGGGAAGTACCTGGAACATGCTGGTCAGCGAACTTGATGTTGATGATGTAATTTCCTGGTTCAGTGGGGCAGTAGGTGACCTTACAGGTGCCGTCTTCCTGGTCCTCAGTGTTGATGTCCACTTTACTGGGACCCTCAATGGACAGACTCAGACCACCGTAGCCTACGTGGAGGAATGCATGCCAAAGGGCCTTAACTCAAAGGACTATCATTTCACAGAATCAAATAATTGCACATAGTGATTCATTGTATTTACACATACCTGCATCGCGAGTGTCAATGATGAATTCTGCGGGCTCGAAGGTCCTGGCCTCGCTCAGGCCCTGGCCGCTCACGCGAACACGGCTGGCGTCACCGATCTCTGATTGGTTGATCATCACAGCGATGGGGCTGCTGGGAATATGGCGGCCGTTCTTCTTGATGTTCACCAGGTGCTCTCCGATCTCTTTGGGAACGAATGAGATGCCTGGAATGGAAATGCACACGGGAGTAAGAGAAAATGTTTAAATCGATCGCACACGCTTTTTCCTTGGTTACATCAGTAACACCCACATGGACAAACACTCACCGACACGTCCGTTACGGAGCATCTTGAGCAGGCATGGCTCCTCGCGGCCTGAGGGTGTGGTCAGGGAGGCGGTCAGCTGACTGAGGTCCAGCTCTCCGATGTCCAGTGGAATATCTGCTGCTGAGCCCACCTTCAGATGGGACATCCTCATAGAGTCATCACCTGGAAACACGGCAGGGACAGGGAGGGTTAGGGCACACACTGATGACATCACAAACACAGTAAACCACCACAGCTGGAACTTCAAGCTAACTGAATGTGGATAACAATGGTTCAAAGGCTACCTATAATTTTACAATTAATCAAAGAAAATCATTCTTCACATTTACCTCTGCCAATTCAAATAAAATTTGATTTTGGTATCAATGGGTATCTAATATTTTTAGATTTGAAGCCATTCGCTAGATGTAATCCATTAAATGCAGCATATACTGTATTTGTGTGTGTGTGTGTGTTACCAGTAATCCTAGCAGAGAAGGGGCTGCCAGGTATGTGTTTGTCATTGTATTTGACCAGGATGCTGTAGTCTCCGGGCAGGACAGGCAGGTAGGACACAGTGCAGGTCCCGTCCTGGTTGTCCACACAGCTGATGTCCGCCTTGGACGGACCCTCGATGGCCAGGGACAGGCCACCTGGAAGGATATGATACAAGCACACCGGTCAGATGAGGAGAGAAGGAGGGTTGGTGCTTATCAGTGTTTGCCTATATTGTTCTTTGCCATTTATCACCTTTGTTACCTTATCTTCCTGCTTGTTGTGTGTTCTGTGTGTTTCTGCGTTCAATTCGTCATTAATTCCATTTCCCTCCCAACTCCGCCAAAGAGTCTTTTGCTTTTGTTGCCTTAGTCTATCATCATAAATTATAAATTTGCTTTTAATTGGCCTCTGTGACTGAATTTAAGATAGATAAAATGTATGGGAAAGCAAGTTAGTGAGTGTTGCCTGGTGATGTATATGCTGAATTGTGCAGTTTTAACAATTTTTTAACAATAAAAGAATAAACATATGTATTTAACATATATATATATCTTTATGGTTTCTACCTCAGATGAAACGTATAATTGTGTCTATATGTGTGCATATGTGCTGCCTACCCTCTCCAGCGTCTTTAGTGTTAACGGTGAAGACAGCCGGTTTGTTGACAGTCCCATGGATGAGGCCGGGGCCGTAGGCACTGACATTACCACTGTTCATGTAGTCCACATAGAACTGCAGGGGACTGCCTGTAATGACAAGAGAGAGAGATGCAGAGAGAGAGAGAGAATATAAAATCAGTCCTCCGCGCCAACAACGTTAATTGGCGCCAACTCCTGCTCCTTTTTTACTCTTTTCCTATAATTTTTGTCCAACTCTGGGACAAAAGTTTTTTACATGGTCGTATCCTAGCACACCACTAGCAATTGCCATGACATGATTAGTAGGGCACAACTCGGGTTGGTTTTGGTTTGCTCCATCATTCAAAATGTCAAAATCAAATCCTACCAGGGATGTGGATGCCGTCGTATTTGATGTCCATCTCGTGCAGGCCGGCCTCGGTGGGGGCGTATTTGACGGTGACGGTGCCATCCTTGTTGTCTGTGATGTCAGGCTTGGCAACCTTGCCTGACGGCATACGGACATCGCCTACAGGGAAGGACAGACAGATACGGTAAACACAACAAATCAGTTTTTGTTTATGAACGAACAATAATCATACAGATGTATTTTTCAGTAACTGTAAATGACCCATTACTACTTCTCTGTGTGTGTGTGTATGTGTGTGTGTATATACACGTGCATACCTGTAATCTCTCCCTTCTGTATGGTGAAGGGGATGACCAGGTCAAACGGCCTCAGTCCTGCCACATCCAGACCGTTCATTCCCATTGGTCTGTCTGTCGCCTAGGAGGCAGAGGGTAAAGGTCAAAAATACTCTATGCGGGAAGGATTCGGGTGATAGGTGAAGGGTAAGCATTAAGATGATAAGAGTGGGGAGAGCGGGATAAGTAAAGGATGAGGGCTGATGAGTACAGGGATGAGTCAACAAGAACAGCAAACACCAACAAAATGGCAATGAGATACAGATACAATGACCACAATGCTGAAAAGAGGGGGTACACGTTTTCCAAACACCAAAAAAAAGGAAGCAGCGAAACAACCATGAGATGAAATGATTGACAATGGAGATGACGATGGTGATCATGATCATGATGATGACACCGACACAAAACTGCGAGAGAGAATGACATGAGGACAAGAAGACATGGTCAGGGAAGACTCACTGAGGGCAGGATAAGGAAAGCACACAGCAATTCAGGGCAGCCATTTTGTAAAATGTGGAGCAGCCGACGTGCCCACATTGATGATTCTCAAAATGGCTGCCTTTCCTTAAGTGAGTGGTAGACCTATGAGTTTACATGGAACATCGTTGCACAATAGGGCTGCACATTTAAATGAAAAAGATATTGGGTAAAAATATCAGTGATTTCCAAATTGCAATGGGGTGTGAACATTTTTAAGCATTGAAAAAATATGTAGAAATATCTAAATGTCTAAATGCATTATTTCCAACTTCAATATTCAGCAAAAAAACATTTTTTGGTTAATATTGTGCAACCCGTAGTACACTGTCCATGTATTTAGGGAGTCCTGTATAGAGGTCGACTGTGCATGAGTTGAACGGGATGGGAGAGAGTTTAACGGAGAGAAAAACCCTCTCGTGGATGAAACACCTGCGATGAGAGACAAGCGGCCACGTGGGACCAGGCGCTGAACGCAGAGTTATGGATGTGACAAAGAAGAAGAGAGGACACAAGATGAAGAGAGGAGTTGAGGGGAGAAAGAAATTAAATGAGGCGCGATGGCCAGGTTTGGTGAATATTACAACGTGGAGAGGGAAAGAGATGAAGGAGGGAGGAGACCAATATAAAAACATCCATGGATGTTGAAAACCAGTGGTGTAATGCTGGGTGAGTATTAGAGAGAGATGAGGAGGGGATGAGAGAGGGCAGAGACAGAGGTCTAGGTACCCAGGGTTGTTGAGCGTAGTACTGGGGCATTTGGCTCTGCTGCATGAGCTGGTCTGAGGGAGCTCCTTCCAGCGCCTGAGAGGGGTCGGGATGGAGGAGGGAGGGGGAGGTAATGGGGGTATATACGGGAGAGGATTGTGGGTAGAGGTGGAGGTAACGGAGGAGGCAAGGGGGCGGTAGAGGGGACAGGGAGGGTACAAGGATGGAGGGGAATACAATCGTAGTTAGCGTCTTTACAAGTCTGGCGTTAACCAGGAGCCAATCAGGAAGCTGCTATGGAACAAGAAACAGGGTCATCAAAGGTGACTGATTATCCAATAAACGCCTTTCTCTCTCTCTCAAACACACATTTTTGCACCAATAAAATACAAACATACACAAGACACAAGAGGTGTCCTGGGGAATTTAGTCAAGAAACAATGGCTAAACCAGTGATGATGAATTAGGTTTTCATTTCAACCAAAAACTAGACCAGCTGATTTCACAAATTAACATACACCATACAGGGGGTAACTAATGTGTTGGTAGTGTTTGGTAGAAATTAAAAACCTGCATTCTTATGGGCCCTCAATGGCATATTGTTCAACCCCACAGGGCTAAAGTATGGTATGTCGCAGGGCTGTATGTGTTGCTCTACCTTGTACACGGTATATATATACAGACAGGTAAAACACTCACCGTGACCTGGAAGGGACTGTTGGGGATGTGCTCTCCTCCAAAGCGGACGCAGATGACATACTCGCCGGGCTGTGGCGCCGTGTAGAAGATGTCGAACGTGCCGTCCTCGTTTTCCACAACGTCCACGTCAAGCTCCGCCCCTTCGGGTGTGCACACGCTGCACGTCACCTTGCCTTTCCCAGCGGCCTTAGCGTCCACTGTAATCACCGTCTGCTCTCCGATCTGGATGGTGGGACCAACACCGGCACCTGAACGGAGAAGAAGAAGAGTCAGTATCAGCTAGATATATATACTTTGTGGTCAGGTATTTTGACGCATGCAGACACACACTCATACATTACAGACACAAACAAGCGTTCTTACACACACTCTCTCTCTCTATATCTCCCCCCCCCCACCCACTCTCACACAGTCCACCATGCACATTCCATAACCATGACACCAGGTTTGAGTGGGATGAGATCTAGTCATGACCGTGTTATTACTAGCTGTGTTATTACCAATTAATTGTACGTTACGATCACACTGTTTCCATCTAGTACTTGAAGCTAGATTAGCCAGAATGCCATTCCACCATGCCATCCACCTACTCTGTTAGTCCATTAGTCTGGAAACAGTAAAACAAGACAGGAAAAGAGAAGACGAAGCCAGGAGGAAGAAAGATGAAAAAAAAAAGAATGAAAAAAGTAAGAGTAAGAGGGGGATCCCATTGAAGAGCAGCGCCACTATCCTGCATGCCGAGAGAGACAGAAGAAGGAGAGAGAGAGACACACAGAAGAAGGAGAGAGGGGGAGAGAGAGAGAGGGAGAGAGAGCGCAGAGTAGTTCCTCTACAGTACAAACTCTTTCTTGAGGCTTACCCAGACCGTGACCGCCGATTGAGACTGAGGAGAGGAACGGTGAGAAGCAGGGCAGCGGAAAAAAGTGACAAATAAAATACAGTCAGGTGGTGGTGGGGTGGTGTGAGAGAGAGAGAGAGAGAGAGACAGAGAGAGAGAGAGAGAGAGAGAGAAGAGGAGAGGAGAGAGGAAAGAGGAGAGGAGAG
>OMKK01032745.1:0-14249 GCA_900302305.1 Polymixia japonica | reverse complement strand
CAGTGTTTGTCACAAAGAACTCTACAGAGCAACAAAAGACAGAACAAATGTTAACAAAGAAAGAAAGAAAGAAATCAAGAAAGAAAGAAAGAAAGAATAAATGAGATAAATAATATAGTAAGAGAGTGAGAGTGCAAAAGAGAGAAAAATAGACATAGCGACAGAAAAACAGAGAGAGAGAGAGAGAGAGAGGGGGGTGATGATGTCAAACTGCAAACATCAATAGACTGTATCTGTATCCACAAATACTTAACAAACAAAATCACACCAGCCACCTCAGGGGCCATCAACAGAGATATCAACTGGAACAAACATATTGATTGGCCTAGCGACGCTTAATGATAGACAGAGACTTACACGCACACATGCACACACACATGACGGCACGCACGCACACACACACGCACACACATACACGGAGCAGGACCTCATCAAAACAGAGAGTTGACGCTGACAGTGGATGTGCGTCTCAGTTGGTGGTGTGAAGAAACACAACACACTGTTCAAAGCCTGATGGAGAACATGGTTTTGCATACACAGTGGCGATATTAGCCAGCGTTTGCTAGCGCCTCAGCACAGCGGGAAAATAACACACTAATGATTTTTGCAAATACAAGTGGCAAAATCATTAAATATAGTGACAAATATGGTTCGCTCTATTTAATGTGTATTCATCGGATAGTGTCACATTATTTTTCGGGAATTGTTTTTGCCTCAAACTGTTTTCAAGATGAGTGAGATAATAGAATCAGATGATTTCTAATTGATGAGATGGCAACAATAGTGAAATATATGGGATCGGTGATACCTGGGTGATAGGAATGATTCATTTTTAACAGACACCAAACACATGGGAAAAGGACTATAAAAATGGAAAAAGTTTTTATAATACAGCAATATAAACAGCATGGGTATATACAAATCCACTGTTATTCATAGTCATAAAAACATTTATGTTGTTTTTTCTCATCAAAGGTAATGGTTTTTAATTTGTGTTTAATCGCAAGGAATTGTTGTATCCTAATGTTTGAAAAATGTACAAAAAAGGCTACTTAAGGACCAAATAAGGTAGGAACTTGCATAAGGAAGGTATTTGCATATCAGACCAATGCCAACGTTAATTTACCCACAGGGGCGTAATATTTGATAAAATTATCCTGTACGTACTAGCAACGCAACAACAACAACATTCTTGTGCTCTTTGTAAGTAGTTCTACCCCTTATGCAAAATAATGTTAATGTGGTCTTTAAAGGGAGAATGAACATTATATGGCTGATTACAATAGTGCTAACGGGAGAAACCATGCATATAAAAGCAGAAAAGCACATGAGCTCTGGAATTCTTTCAGAAGTAGAACAAAAGCTCTGGGACTCACTAAGGGCACAAAACAACGCTGTAAAATATCCACCTTAAGAAATTATTGTATCTAGTACTGGATCCTGATGTCTTTTCTTGAAATGAGTATGACAAGACAAGGTCAAAACCTAGTACTGTATATGGCTGGACCGTGACCACAAACCTTGTCACTAGAAGGCTTTTAATCTGAAACGGATACATTGGCCAACGGGGAAACTCCAACACTCGGCTGACCGATGCCGCTTTCAAGTGAATGTCGGATTGATCGGATGGTAGGGGTGTGCGATACTGCAAAATTTAGTATCGATCCGATACCAAGTAAATACAGGGCCAGTATTGCCGATACCAATGCCGATACTTTTTACTTAGAAAAGCAGCTTATCTACTAACTCCAGACGGCGCTCCTCTTCCTGTCTGCCATCATGCAGCCAGCATTGCGCTGCTGAGTAACTGCACACCGGCAACAACCCACAGCATAGCAGGGGAGGAGGAGGAGGAGGAGGAGGAGCAACGTGAGCATGATGGAAGTGAGAGGAGCGGTGTTTGCACATGCGCACAACCAATACGATGTAACGGGAGGTGTGTACTGGACGTGGAGAAGAGAAACGGAAACTTAAGTATCGATCTCATCACGCAAGTATTGATCAATACCGATACCAACGTTGGTATCAATACTATATTTTAGATCGATCCGCCCACCACTATCGGATGGTGTGCGAAGTTGATCCCGCGACTTGCATGCATTCACGTGGTTTTTGGTCAGAACTCGGAAAGAAGCCCAACGTCATTAGCTTGTTAGCTTTAGCTAACATGTTTGGACCATTTCACTGATTTACGAAGCCGGACATAACATAAAGCAGAATGTTACAGTACTAGACTTCTAATAATAATTTTACGTTTTAATGTTGTTGTTGTAGCTCTCCAAAGGCATTATCAAATAAAATGTCTTACCGTTAACAAAATGCTCCAAACGTTCGTTGATGTGTTTGGCTATGTTGACGTCAGAACTGTTGCTGCTGTATGTTGCCTCTAGAATTCCAATTTACCCGACTTGATTACCCAACTTTGCAGGGTGTTCACCTCCAATATATGTTGTGATTTTCTGTTTCTACCTTTCTCTCATAATATCATCTAAACTAGCACAGTATGGGCTTTCCTCCATCTACTTCATTCTGCTTTTCACTTCCTGCCCTCTATCTGAATTTTGCGCGTCTTCGGAATCACATGACTGCAAACAACGAATGGTGTAACTTCATCACTCAGTGAGTCAGTCAGTCAGTCAGTCAGTGACCGACATTCGTGTTTATAGGGCTGGCCCCGCTGTTTAGTCCAGCCAAAAACATCTGAAAATGGAGTGAGATAGTGTTACTCGCTTTGGATGTAAATTAAATTGTTTAAACCTTTTTCCAGAATTAAATGATATTATGATATATAAGTGAACTTATTTCATAATACTGTCAGGAAAGTTTTGACAAGCAGCAATGGAAGTGAAGGCATTAGGAACCCATCTGGATTGGAGAAGGGCGGGGAGTCATTTTGGGAATAATCCATCAGCACACCCTGTGGAAACACAAAGAATCCAACAGGAAACAAGAGGAGAGTCAAATGCATCACTTTATTTGAAATGTGCTTGACATGCCTATTTGTACTGTACTTACAGACACACAGACAGAGAGACAGACACACAGACAGACACACACACAGACAGACAGACAGATAGAGGACAGATGGATGAAGGGATGGACTGACAAACAAACAAACACATAGGCACACACACAAACACTCACACACCCACACAAACCATTAGGCCTGAGCTCTCCTCAGTCTAATCCAAAACATCTCTCTGTTCTGGCCGCCAGCACCCTGAAGTCCAACAGAACCTGCTCTCAGGACAGCTGTGTGTGTGTGTGTGTGTGTGTGTGTGCGAGCGCTTGCATCCGTGCATGTGTGTGTTCAGGCTACTGCAGCTCTTCCCAGGCCCTAGGATCTCTCCCACTTATCCCAGGGCTTTACATTGGTTTACACTGGGAGCTTCTGTTAGGCTGGGCAGACCTAGAGGACATTCCTCTGGCTGCATGGAGCAACATGGTACTGCATAGAATAGAACAAAATAGAATAGAAACAAATAGAACAGAATAGAACAAAACAGAAGAGAACAACACAGAACAGAACAGAAACAAATATAATAGAATAAAAATGAAGAGAAAACAAATAGAACAGAATAGAAACAAATAGAACACAATAGAATAGAAAATAATAGAAACAAATAGAACAATACAGAACAGAACAGAACAGAACAGAATATTCCACTATAGCGCAAGATTTAAGAACTTGTGTGCAAAGACTGAGTAGGCTACCAGATTAAGTGAATGGTTACAAGGTAGGTTGTTTTTTTTTCTTTTTATACACCATCATTCATATTGTACGACACTTCATCAAATCAGAGAGCCCAAGATCACAATATTGGATATTAACAACATAATGATATTCTTAATGCAATAATATTCATAATATTTTGAATATTTTATTGATGCCTCGAATGGAAAAAAAATGATTTTCCCATGCCCACTTCACAGGAAGGGCAGAGCACACGATCAGCTACGGAGCAGCAATCCCTGCACCTGGATTCACGGTTTTGCCGAAATGCTGCGAACATGGCGATGTGGCGATATTCACTGCGACACCCCATGCCACACGGTGGAACTCCGGTGGGAAAAGACGACGGAACCGGAGATAAATACCGATGATGAAATCCAAAACAAACGAAACATTGACAATGGCAATGAAGATATCCTCTCATAATTTCAGCAAGTCTAGCCTCCAACTGACTCATCTCGGAAACGAGCAGAGGAAAGCTAGACTCGATGTTTATGTTGACAAGTAGTAAACCGGAAACACGAGGCGCGAAGGACGCACCTAGAAAACACCGGCGGTGACGTGGCGTTGTTGACCAATTGCGGGCGACGGTGCATCGAGGGGCGAAACGAAAACAACTAGTTCGGCTGGTTGGCCTGCACACCTGTATATATATTCTATATATCTGTGTTACAGCCTGCACACCGTTTTATATACTATATACTCCAGCCTGCATCAAAGCCCAGTGCGGCACTTCGTTTTGGTCGCAGACCCGCGAATACGTCAATTTCGATTTCGTTTGGAATACAGTATACTGCCAGCTTCACGCACCATGCCACGCCGCCCCAAATCTCACCCACATCCAAGCCTTTATAACTATCAGCAACGTAACATATCAGATATCTAAGCCATTACACAGCAGGAACTTGATTCTAAATGTTAATAGACAGATGTCTTGTGGTACGCCGGACTTAACAAGCTTACTGTGAGTGGGAATCACAGTCGCAGGGTGAGTGCCAACTGCTCCGTCGTGCCATTTATTGTAACTCCTAATAAGGGCACTCGCCAATGTCTGACTGCCTATAGTCAAGATGTTCTATAGGCAATTACATGAGGAGAGTACATCTGTGTACTACGCACAGAAAGCATGAAAAGAATGGGCTGTGTGCAGCTGTGTGAGGATTTGTCTCTGTTCAGGGTTGTAAGTCAATTGTAATGTTGCTCACATGTCTCATACCGTAACAATACCCTCAGGCCAGCGAGCACGTGAACCACGCCGGATGTGTGTTAACGCGAATAAATCCAATAATACACCCAACCTTGCGCGCACCATGACACCCAGGAATGTAGGTTCACGCGCGCTCGTAATTTATTCCGTGCATCGAGAGTCTTCCTCCTGGCGCACTGGATCGGCGCCCTATAGGGCACTGACTACTCTTTCTTTCTCTTTATTTGCATACACATAAGAAAAATCCAGATAATGAAAAATAAGAATTGTGTCAGGAGATGTCAAGAAGCCACGGGCTTATACGACCGACCTCCCCTCAATTTAGACCTGCAGAGCGGGACTTTTGCATATAAATGACCGTTCGTTATGTTTAATTCCTTGCAAAAGGAGTTGACACAACGCGGATGAAGCCTATCGCCGCAAGCATCGACAGTGTTGTTGTAATTACTCTCGCTGCCAGAAGGGGTCGCCAAAAGTCCCGCACTCTAGCTTTAAGGAGAAAAACAAACAATAACAAAAAAATTTAACTTCCCTTAACAACCGCAACTGTATGCCACCCTACTCTATAATATGTATGGATATATTGAGAGTATTAAGTCTGCTGTCTGACGTACCGTCTTAACTGTGTCTTCGTGCTCTGTGTGAGATCCTGTCGTCCTCGGATGTCGTGTGTCGTCATGTATCGTGAAACATTTTCTCAGGGAAAACAACATTTTTCAGTTTTATTAGTTTGTTTTTTTAGGGTCACTAACTGTCATCATCCACATAATTAGGAGTTTAATTTTATTAAACACATATTCCCTTGAGTTGGCACGCTGGGCACGCTGGATTTTGCAAAGCCACAGGAACAGGTTTCCCAAGGACACTGGGAAAGCATGAAGTCAAAACCATGCATTCCAACCACCAGGACACCCCTTACTCCCCATGTTTACCACGGTGAGACCTTCCCTCTCAAGCAAGTCTCTACTCCTCACTACTTACACCGTGTTCCGTACTCCATGGTCACGTCCTTGTTAATTGTGAGCCAGACTCGTAACTGTATTTTGTCTTCCAGCTCTGTTGTAACATCCTCGTTTTCGCTTGAGAAATGACCTTCAGCCTTCAGATTGTTTGTTCCTTTCCTCCCTCTCTCCCATCCATTCTTCATTCCCTCTTCTGCCTCTTTTTATAAGTCCTCAACTATTTCTCTTTCATTCTCTCCCTCTCTCTCTCTCTCTCTCTCTCTCTCTCCCCTCTGCCCCTCCCCTGTATTGTGACTCCATTGGCCTCCAGTCCCAGAAGCCCCTGTAAGAGAAGCAATCTAACCCCGCACAGGAAACCAGTCAGCCTGTTATTGCTGGCAACCAATGGAGCAACCGTGTTTTAATATTTATCCACCGAACCCCTCGTACCACATAAATCAGGAGCGTGGAGGGCTAATACACCATTACATAAACCACAAATGTCCCTGGAAAAGACAAAAAGGTACATACAGTATTTGAGCAGATTGGCGGAGAGGCAGGGATAAGCAGTGCCAGCATCAAAATTGAGCCGGTAAATCGATAAAGGAGGAAAGAGAAAGTTGTTGTTTTTTAAATCGAGGAGGGAGAGAACGTAGACGGTAACTTTTCAGCGCGCGGGTAATGGAAAAAATATGTTCTGTTTTGGATTTAGGCTAATCAGAATCAGAATCACTTCAAGTCCTGAGTATAATGCAGTACATGCATAGGAATTATCTTGGTGGCAGTGGTGGAAGGAAATATCGACAACTTGTTGTACAAGGACAACAGGGCCTCACTAACAGGCCTGTACTATCTGTACGTACCACTCAAAGAAAAATATTCTGTAGGCGTGTGTATATCTCCTGATGAAACAGTATTTAACCAAAACGGTCAGTTAAATAACTAAAGAATTCTATTGGTCATTTATTTATAGGAGTTCTTATCGTTCTTATCGAGCATTATCATCATGTCCGCACAGTGTAATTATTTATTTCTTTGTAAATCCCTTGTAGCCACATATACATGTGTGCATTTCACTATAGGGGCCAGGGTGCAGGGGAAGCCTGGAAAGCAGCTCTGCAGGAAGTAAGAGCTCGGTGTTATGCACAAGGAAACTTGGACAGAGAGAGAACTGGCTTTTGTGGGGATCAAACATGTGACCTTCTGGATATACTGGCTTCACAGAGTCATAGCGGAATAAAATCATAGCGGAATCATAAAGAGATTGATGAATCATAAATCATTATATGTGATGCATTTTCAACCGATTCCCCTGGGGTCAACAGATTCCCCAGCCGAAAATGACAGCTGTGCTCTGTCCATCATTTCTAAAGCAAAGGCCAAAATCCAGAGCAGCGGTGAAGTTAATCCTACTGGGCTAACAAATTGGCTCTTATCTCTCCTCTGAGGAATCAACTTGTCAGATCTTCCAGATAGTGTTCGTGCAATGAAATGGTACAGCGCACACCGTTTAAACACATAAAGCCATTAGCATGTCATGTTGGAACTGCGCAGGTCCCTAGGTCTCGTAAACCCAGTTTCGGCCAGGCAAAGGGATCAGCAGCCTTGGAACGTATAAACCAGAGCCCCAACATGGATCCTGTCACCAGCTAATATGTCAGACGCCACTTTTTAATCCCACACTCAACAGAAGGGAAAACACTCAAGGCATTCGCTCTCAACGGATATTGAGAAAGTCTTATTTTTGCAACAACAACCACCGTATCCCTACAGTTCAGCGTGAGGCCAGCATATCAACGAATCCCCAGAAGCACGCAAATATCGCGTTACGTACTGTAACTGATAAAGAGCACAGACTTTATACGTTTTCAGTTTTGCTCGTATATACATCATAATCTTTGGTCAGGAACAGGGGGCAAAGGTGTGTGGAAACGCGGTGCACATTTCCCTAATAAACTCGCAACCGGGTTAACACTTGGACATCCCGACCGATGGAATAGCGAGTAGCCGGTCCAAGGCGTCCTTAAGGCCTGGTGTCAGAGGGAGTATCTGATGTCAGATACGCTGCACAGGATCGGTGTCCCAACACACTCGCCCCCGTTTCTTTCTAGAAGGCCCAGATGTTTATTGGGAGATTTATAAGTCATTCAGTTTAACTGAGGTCCAGAGCCGGAGAGGAGGTATGAATGGACCTGAGAACAGTAACAACCCCTAGGAGGTTTATAATGTCAGAAGCAGCCTTGATCAAACCTGCTGGGCTTTTTTTCAGTCTGAAGTAGGTACATGAGGTATTAAGTATTCGCTTTCAGTTTGCCTGTGTGTGTGTGTGTGTGTGCGTGTGTGTGCGTGTGTGTGTGTGTGTGTGTGTGTGTGTGCCCATGCTCTCTCTTGAGTACTGTTATCTACATATCCTTGTTAGGAACAGCGAGCAGGGAGAGAGAAGAGAGAAAACCGGAACATCGGAACATAAAGAAGTAAAAGAGGCGGAGGGGGAAGCAAGAGAAAGGAAGACAGAGATGAAGACAGACAAAGAGAGAAATAGGGAAAAAGCGAACCGAACACGCGCACACGTGGAGACAGACACTCAAGCCCACGGCAAAGCTGCCAGATAATGACTAGTTGATGAGAATCTGTGTCACTTGGTGATGTGGCTGTCAGTGTATAGCTGTCATTGGCCAGTTGGACACTCAGGCAGAGACAGACACACACACACACACACACACACAGACAGACACACAGACAGACAAACAAGACATCTTTGTCATATTACTAGTAAATGTTAAAGGCATTTTGACTAACCTTTTACATCATGAGGACCACAATGGAAATAAATCCCCAACCTCATTGTGTCATTCACAGTGATGCTGTCGATGCTTAATGTGCTAAAAGTCAATTCAAATCAAACCAACAGACAGAAACGCAGACAAACCAATCCTGACTTACACTGTCTGATCCCTTTCGACATGAAGAGTCATGGTAAGATGAAGGAAACAGTATAAGATTGACAGACAGACAGACTAGACAGATAGGCAGACAGACAGATAGGCAGACAGACAGATAGGCAGGCAGACAGACAGACAGACTAGACAGATAGGCAGACAGACAGATAGGCAGGCAGACAGACAGACAGACAGACTAGACAGATAGGCAGACAGACAGACAGATAGGCAGACAGACAGGCACACACACAGAAAGACTGACAGACAGACTGATTATGACTTACACTCTCTGACCCCTGAGAGACGTCACAGTGAAATGAGAAAACAGTGCAGGATGAATGTGACTATTATTTTTATCCCTGGTAGGATATGATCCTAATCTAATCTCCTTATAGCCAGGGGTAAGAGAGCAGGTTTAGACGTGTGATGTAATATATTTCACGGCCACTACATCAATGCTTGTGGTAGTAGCGTAAGGATGAGGCACATGTTCCTTAAAGCTGCTATGTGTGCTATTCTGACTCTACCAACAGGAAGGGGAAGGGGGATTACAACAACAAGCCATTACAGTTCAAAACAAGATGGACTTTTCCCCTCCCCTGCAGCGCCTCTCCATTGGTCCTCTCCCCTGTCCATCAAAGTTTATTGTCGGGCCGGCAATGAAAACATGGTTTAGAAAAGAGGGAGTGGCAGACATGTGTTGTGAAGATCATATCTCACTGAACCTTATAGCTGCATAGCACACAGTCTTTTTATGTTGTTTTTAACATAAAATAACATGGACACATTAGCGATGTTAAGCTCTCCTTGCGTCAGTTCTTCTCTTTCTTTCTCTCTTTCCCTTTCTTTCTTAGCATGTCATAATAAATGCCATTTGGTGTACGCATGGATCCATAGCACAGTAGGACTGAATACATTTTTGGCTCCACTGGGTATGAGTCCCTGTACCATGACAGTGTTAGTGTCGTGCTCTGTACCCTTGGAACTATACAGGACCAGCTAATTATTTGTTTCTTTAGCTCAAGTAATTGTGCAATAAAAGTAATTAAAAACACTGTTATCGTACACAGTTTATTCTTCTGCGTCATTTACAATAATTAATGACAATCACCGTGGAGCAATTCAGATTTGTTATCAGTTTCGTGGAAGGAGCCGCTTTTCAGCGATCCCTGTTTAACTCTGCTATTATAGATTAATGGATTCTGGATATCTTTAAGGGTAAGTGGGCATTTATTCCACCGCATGGTTCCAACACACATTACAGAAACCTTAGCTATTGTGGACTTGCACTTTCAAAGGTGCAAATTCCTCTCTCTCTCTCTCTCTCTCTCTCTCTCCCGTACTTGTTGTTTTTCTGTCTCTCTTTTCTTTTTTTTTTGAGGCCACTTTCAGCCACTTGACCTTTTCCTCGCGTTCTTTCCGATTCGCATTTTAAACCTCTTCGTTTTGTCATTTCGTCCCCTCTCCGTTCGTGCCGCTCCCCTCTCTCCTCCTACGACACGTCTCCGGAGTTCAGTTCAGCGTTCCCAGTATCCCATTATCTGAACCATTTTACCATGCAGAGGCGGCTTTGCTTCCTCCTTGAGACGCGGAGCCTGCCTTTCACAGAAACTTGCTCTCTCCTCTGAATACGCGGTATTAATAGCATCTGCCGAGCGCCGCAGCGTCACAAATGGGAATGTTTGGTAGGGAGGTGTGCGCCTCTTCGGGTTTCTCTCAAAAGGAGTCGAAGGAGTAAGGGAGCGTCACGTCGCCGGTGCTATTGTGGAAAAATGTGGATTTGTCCCGCTACGGCTAAATTATTGATCATGTCATTCGAAAAAGTAAAAAAAATAAAATAAAAAAAAGCTCGCTGATCAATAGTGGCCTTTTTACGATTGCATCAGCCCTATTGTTCAATAATGACACTGCTTCTTTTGCAAAGTATCTGCCCGAGCAGTAATGGCTCTTCAAAGTCATATTCCCTGATATCTCCACTAGACCTGCACTAGCTCTTGCCCAATTAAAGGCTGTCAAGTCACGTAACAGCCTCTCTGGCGGCCATGTTGAAGGTCCACACCTCCTGGCAACAACAGCTGAGGACAGGCTAATTTTATTTCAACATTATCAAACGGACATCTTTGGCTCTTCCAATATGAAAGAAATCTTTGTAGAGGTTACCCAAAAAATCAAGTATTGAAGCAAAAAGACAAAAACAAAAAAGCTGTCACAAAAGAGACAGTAATGAGAGCACTTCGTATTATTAACCATCAAGTCCTGAATCCAGACTGTACTACAGAGTCTGTTTTGATCACTTTATTACTGTACTCAAGTGAACTTGAGTCTGTCTTTATATTCAAGTCAGCTATTTAGATCTCTAATCTAACCAGGTTACTTTAAATGGGATATGGTGTTTAAATGTGCCTCTTCATAAACTGAATACTAGTTTTGTTTACTACATTAATATTTACATTAACTGTTATGCCGCCACATGTATGTGTTTATTAGGCTTGGTAAAATAAATCACTGAATCGATAATTGATCGGCAAAACTGTCCCACGACGATTCTTGCGTTTCATCAATAATCGCTTATGTGTGTCACTCTGTGTGTGTGTATGTGTATGTAAAGCGACCTTGGGTACTCAGAAAGGCGCTATATAAAATAAATGCATTATTATTTTTATTTTTTTTTTTTTTTTTAAAGTGAATTGAATTTGAAACATTTTGGATTCTACTGTATATCAATGACAAAGATGACTAAAACAATTTGCAAAGAGTGCAACACCAAAGTAACAGTGGAAATACAAGACAGACAGATGCGTCACAACCTTTTTCGCACACCAAAGCCAATTAATTCACCTCATGCAAAGAAGTTGACCAAACATCTTGCAGAGTTTATTGTCAGTGACATACAGCCTCTTAGTACAGTAGAATGTACAGTTCAAAGAAATGCTGGCGGAATTCAAACCAGAATACAAACTGCCTTCTCGTGCGAAAATGGTCGTGTTGAGTAACAAGTACGAAGGGAGGAAGGCTTACGGAAAAAAATAAAGAATTACAGAGTTTCCAGCTCAACGATTTCTGATTATCGTCGGCAAAAACATAATGATAACCGATAGTGAAATTATTTTTATTGATACCAACACGGTTATTTTACAACAGCTTCAAACATGGCTCAGCCAATCAGAAGTGAGGACCGGATCTATCCATTTTTATGAAAATACTTTTTCAAATATCAACATTTTTTATCTACATTTTTAGCAACGAGTTATCAGGATTTGCCACTTCTTCACTGAGTCCCCCAACATGGGGCCAGCCATGTACCCCTTGGCAACTGTGTGACTCACGGTCAAATAGTCAGTGAGTGTGAATTGTCCATTTTACTTGTAACACTCTGTTATGAACGAATTGAAAGCTCTCCTTGTCGGTTTAGTATGATTTATTTTAGTCCACTGGCATGCCTATTTATGGACCCTTGTTCATGTTGTTGCCATACTGCAGTGTGTTTCCTTTCCTGTAAAACAAATTACTGTTAGTGGGCTAACCTTATGTTGTCATGTAGTTTTATGTAGTTTAGTATTTTGTATACTCCTCTAGCAATGCCGTGACTATTAATGGGCCTTAGTTTATGCTATACTTTATGTATGTGAGGTCCTGTTTCACTCACCACTGTTACTTCTATAGCATCATCTATGTGTCCCACTGCTCAAACACAAATAACTATAGATTACTGCATCTAAATGTAAAGTAATACAGTGTGCTGTTTGTCATACGCCCTTCCTTATGTATATATATGTATATAAAGTATATATGTATCTGTGTATGTTCTGTGAAATTCTGTGACTTGACATTATGTCATTGCACAAATATCACAAGATAAACTCCATACTGTACTTTGCAATTATAGTGATTATGATTCCAATTTTGTTGGTTTGTTATTTTTGACGTTTTTTGTGTTGTTTATGGGCTTTATTTTTTTTATTTTTTTTTAGACTTTGGTCTTCTCTGTTAACATTGCTATTTGTGTTTGGCATGTTAGTCATGTTCAATGTGATGTGGATTACATTGCGCTCCTTTCATGCAGTAATGTCTTGGGGCTGATGAAACTTGGAAAAACTAGCCCAACATCATGAAGAAATGAAGCTCTTCAAACAGAACTAAGGAGAGCATCCAAACCACATGGCAGATGACAAATGGTATAACAATCCAAACAGAAACACATGGTTAAAGATTTCATTTTTTGATCTTGTGTCTTTTTCCCAGTAAGTGAGTAGGTCCGTTCAGCAGAGGTGTGCATGAGTGTGTGTTTTCTTTGTGTGTGTGTGTGTGTGCCCAGCAGGGCACCTTCAGATCTCTCCTTGGACCACAGACTGTGACTATCACTGTGTCTGGGAAATCTTCAGCCCCTTTAATGAGCTAAATGTGAACACGCAGGAAACACCAGATGTGACACCGCAAAACTCCGTGGCTTCAGCTCAAACTACAATTCAAATTCATCCGTTACTGTCATGACTGTTAGCGTGGGTTGGCTAACTACCCAGGCCTTTCAGGACCATCAATCAAAAACAAGGCCGCTACAACCGCACTGCCACCAGAGAAACACCTAGCATCTCCAAATATAAACACTTTATACAGTAAAATACTGCTGGATTTAAATGGGTTGCCTGGACATGTGTTGTGACATCAAAGATCATTTTAACTTTGAAAAGTTCATATAATTTTGTCAACCAAGGGCTTACATTACCTAAGTGTTGAATCAGTACCGTGATTGCTTTTATTTTGCGAGTCATTTTGTGAGTGAACCTCTTTCAGTTCTTCTTCTTCAAATGAAAACAGACAATCTTTGACTTACTATACTATTACTGTTTGTAACAAACGCCTCGGTGTCCCTAGAATGTTCTCTCATAACAGATAAGTATATGTAGGTAAAAAAAGATGTAAGACCAGAAAATGTGTTTTTCTGGGTTAGTGAAAGGACGAGAAAAGAGTAGAGAGAGAAGAAGGGAGACAAATGAGAGAGGACACGGTTGATAACAACAGAGGACAGTGTGAGGGAATGAAGGAAAGGGAATTAATTGGAAGGGATAGATGAAGAGAATGCCAGGAAAAAATATTTGAAAACAGAGATTGGTAGACAAAACTCAGTTATAATTGTGAGACAAGAGAAAGAGAGAAAGAAAAACAGAGAGATAGAGAGAGTGTGTGTGTGTGTGTGTGAGGCAGTTCTCCCAGCCAGGCAGCAGGTGTTGGTTTGGTCCCTGCTCCAGTGAGCTGTGTCTGGGTGTCTGGGTGGCTCCACTCCCAGCTGGGGCACAACGAGTTTTGGAGTGTGTGTGTGTGTGTGTGTGTGTGTGCGTATGGAGAGAGGTGAACTGAGGTGAGGTGCCGCGTGGATGAGACGATTAGCATCTGAGGCATGGATGGTTCGCTGGGTGCAAGCCTGTGGGTCT
>OMKK01032744.1:0-16068 GCA_900302305.1 Polymixia japonica | reverse complement strand
AAGTCACACACACGCACACACGCGTGCACACACGCGCACACACCGCACACACACACACACACACACACACACACACACACACACACACACACACACACACACACAGACACACAGACAGACACACACCAATGATGTATCTGCCAGTCCTTGCCCTGCTGTTCCAAACCCGTCTCCCTGACATCTTCATTCTATCCACACCGGTGCCATTACGCCTGCCCATCCAATAAATTAAGCCCATTTACTCTTCTGAATTATGTTATGTTTATTGATGCTCGTATAATTTAATTTCACACAAATTCCATTTAAGATTATGCTCTCTGTCACAGAGCGGTGCTTCCAGGAGAGGGGAATCTAATCGCGTTATAATGGATCTGAGACAAGCATTACAGTTGGGTCACACGCGCGCACACACACACACACACTATTGTCATCTTAATAATGCAGAGGCAAGCAAACAGATCAATGGTCACCGTGACGATGCTGTCAAACCACACTAAGTGACAGGAAGCTTTCATAGCTCGCTGTCAAAAGGGAGTTATCTCTGGGGTGTTATATTCACAAGCAGAATAAGATTCATAATCAGAATAAGATTTTTTGATTAACTGTGTTAATCATGTTAATCATGACAAGGAAAAGTCTCCCAACTGCTCCCACACATGAACACAACTCAGTCTTTTACACATTCTCTTTAAAAGATCTTAATAGTACAGCCATCTTTGACCTCCCCACGTTCTTTAGCAAAGTTTTGCCTCAGATTTTGATAATCAGTGATGTTTTTTTTCAAGAAACTGACTTGCCAAAAAGAAAAAAGGATCTAAAAATTCTTTTGACATTTGTACATACATAATGTGTGGTTTACATGTCCCTTATTAGACAGCACGCTGACCGCATGTCCCCATCATGCAACAGTTCAAACAGAATAATAACTGGAATTAGAGGCTTGTTGATGATTCTGACGTCCTAGCGCTAAACGTCAGCCACTCCTGAGTCATTGCTCCAAACCATAATCTTCCACAACACTTCTTGGTCTGTTCGTCATTGCCATGACAATGAGTAAGAGCTTAGTCACGATGAGAGCACAGAGAAATTATGGAGATTTATGCTAGTATAACTTGCAAGGCTAAGTGGAAAATTATTGGATCCTTTATATTTTCTGGCAACAACCAGTGGAAGCGAGCAGACCTACTTGCTCCTTGCGTAGTTTGTCTTGAACTCTACTTCTGTTATAGCAAAGCAAATGCAACAAAGTACGACGTCCCATTAAAGAGATATTCCTCCTTAAATTCTCCTCAGCTGCATAGGATTTATCTGCGGCAAATATGATCTTCTATAACGTACATGAATCGAGGGACCCATACTGATAAAACACAGCGGAGTATTAAAAGGAGCACTTCAGTGTGTACATAGAACGTCTGTGTGTTCTTAGCAACCATTTTTTCCCCTTGCTTACACTTGCCCGATAAAGTGACAGGCTTATTAAGAATAAGTTTCTCCCACACCTCCCAATAAGCCATTTGTAAGGCTTGAGGTGGAGTTTATCAAGGGCCTGTAATAAGAGGCATGTAGCCTAGTTCCACTGTGGCTTTGTCTTCATTTACCTGCCTGTACATGTGTTGTATTCAGGATTAATTTGCTGCTTTGATGTATTAAAAAGAGCCAGAGGATTTCCAGTGGCACGCTCCCCAAGGTGGAAGGCTTTAAAAGGAGCTTTTTCTTCATTCCAGCACTTAGGTTTATTACAGATCCCCGGACTGTCCAATTTTAAAGAAACATGCCTCCAAAATGAGAGGGTAATTGTTTTTACCTTTTTCAGCCTGTACCTCGTATGGTAAATCACAAATGGCAAGCGATCCTTATTTTATGAAACGTGTACTAGCTGAGCAGGGCGGCTGAGTGATGGGGCAAAGATAAAAGTGGGTATGGGTGTGCCTTTAGTTACCAAATATAGTCACTGTAGCGGTAATACGACACAAAGTAGTTTTATTTAACAGAGCAATATCTGTCACATTCAGCTGTCCTGTCTCGCCTACAGTCATCAGAGAGAGAGAGAGAGAGACAGAGAGAGGCAACAGCAAATCTTCTGCTCAAACCTGCGTGTCAGCGTCACAAATATCCCTCTCTTTTAGTCAGAGCATAACCATAATATTATTTGGTATTATTGTTTGTCCTTATAGCTGCAATAACAGACGCTAGGATGACTAAACAAGCAGCAATCCAAACATTCAGTTATCTGTGTACATCTTGGACAAAAGTTTACACAATTTTAAAACAAAAACAAGGGGGAAAATATCCATAAACCAAATGTGATGACACATCAAACCGTACAACAAACACAGCATTCTGTCATACACTTCCTGTTGTTTTATTTGTCCAGCTCTGTGTTTATAAGGAGTGGACACAAAGGCTAGGCATTCTTGACAATATGTGATGGAGAACTCTGAATGAGAACTAAGAGCTGCCTGGTTAGTCCGTGTCAGGTTTTTCTTTTTCAAGTGACAAACCCATCAAGAGAAAATCCATCTGTTAGAGTCCCATCTCAAGCCCGTATCAGTCTTGGTAAGCACCATGGCACCTTAAGCATCCGCTCTCCTGTGGGCAGTAAACTTGAAGCATTCCAGTTCTCTAATGCAGTTCCCTGTCCACTGCCTCCCAAAGGAACTGAGGTGAGAATTACACCAGACCTTACAGCTGGTTCTGAGCACCAATGCCACTCTTGCCATAGTGTTCAATAGACTCAGATACATACACAGTATAGGCCTACGGTACATTCGCAGCATCAGTCAGTCCCGAGCTGACTGGCCTACAGGCTAAGGGTTAAACTCCACAAACACAACCATTTGGCTTCAACGGATCACAAGAGAAACAGCAAACACTCTGAGCCAGGAAGATTAAAACTCCTCCCAGCAGATCATGTAGAACTGATGTGGTTCTGCATTTAGGCACCATTAGTTCATCTATCGCAGCAGGTCAGTGTCAATACGCCTGGCATCCTCTCACTTAACAGATGTCTTCTGTTGTCCGACGTGCACCGCTTTATGTTTCACACACCGATGGACACAGATGCACGTCGCTATGGTAACTTCGTTCATCTGCAGATCTCACCGGAAACACGCTCCCCCCCAATCAAACCTAATTATACCATATTGCTTTTCTTGTCCAACAATAAGGGAGGTTGCTGGGGGTGGGAGAGAGGGAGAGATTTAATGTAATTATTGGAACACTTCTTTCTCTGGTCGGCGTGGAGAGAGTGAGATGCGCCGTGATGGACGTTGCTTGTCAAAATGCCTATTGATGAAGCGCAAAAACCCAATTTGCAGTCATAAGGCAACTACCTTCCAATTATGTTAGTGCCAGAGCATTCCTCAAGCCCAGCAACTCCAATCCTTCTCTCTTTTCTGAGTGGCTAGACCATTGCCCTTGGCAGACAGGTACCAAATGGGCTGCTCTCTGCATGCTGCCTTTAATGTTTTATTGATTTGCTTAGCATACGCCCCGATTCAACTCACATACTCCCACACTATTGCCCTTTGTACTCACAGCCTGACCTGCCCCACATGAAAATTACGTTATTGAAATATGTTAAATGTGGCATCCCCCCTCTCCCAGAGAAAATATCTCACCTATTGATGGATCTTTCAGGGGCAAGCAGATTGGTAATATTAGATCCCCACCAGCTTAATGACTTCTATTACTACCATTCCATCAGCCCCTCAACCAATCAATCATATGAACCACGTGACATATCAAAGTCATGAATAAAATCAAAAGGGGATTAGAAGATATATTTTCCAATTTTGATGTCGGACACAAAAAAGGGTGTTAAAAGTTGGGAATACAGAACATTCAAGCTTACTTCTAAATCTCTCGGCCATAGAGATAAGAGTGAAACAAACGCTTGAGGAAGTATTAACTAAGTATGTGAAATTAACCAGCAAAGAAAATGTCACCACATTAGAAATAACACGCCACCATTCAGAGCCATTGTCTGAAGAGCCATCTTCAATTTTCTAGTCCCACTTAATAAGAGACCTTTACAATCATCATTCAGCTGACTTACAGGAGATCCAATTACCTTGACCTAAAGATGGTATCAGTGAGTGAGAGAATCACAGAATATTCCATGATTATCTTTCTAAATCCCATTAGAAGTGAAAACAATGATTTAATCTTGCTATTTTTTGGACCTTTAAGGCTGAGGGTGTGATTTTACATGCTTGATAATCATGTGTATGTAATTGTGTGTGTGTGTGTGTGTGTGTGTGTGTGTGTGTGTGTGTGTGTGTGCGCGAGCGCACGTGCGTGTGCACAAGCACACATCCATGCTCACACACTGATGATGAATATGTCTCTGCCATGTCCACAGACACACTCTGTCTCCAGGCAGCAGCAGAGCAGAGGCAGGGACCCTCAGATAGAATACACAACAGGGACAGACACAGCTTATTCCCAGACAATGTCAATAGCTCAAGGGTAAAATCATTTGTCACTGGGGCGAAATCACTCTAAATGTATACATTTATTATTGTCGCTCTTTAATTGATCGCGGGGCGCCAAGAGAAATACCAAGGGTCTGTAATACGCGCCTATCTCATTTACAAATCACACTCCACAAAGCTTCAAGGGCATCTGGGGCTCCTCTCTGAGAAAGCGGGAAGGAATATCACTCTCTATTGTCATGTTAACCCATTAATCTGGTTGTCCCATATCAAAGAGCAAGATGCATTGCAGACCTCATAGACAAAGGGCTCATAACAAGTTGTCAGAAACAGTACCTGTAACGTAACACCGTAGTTTTATATTTGATTAATTTACTTTTTTTTTAGGTGTTAAGTTAAGTGACAAAATAGACACATCTATAATGAAAATATTAAAGGTACTGAAGGAAGATGTCAACTTATTACGTGATTACATAGAGTATGTTTACATGCGCACAATAATTAGTCTGCTGCCCTAAATTGTATTACAAGAATAATTTCATTAAAAAGAAGAAGCTTTTGTTAATATCTCTGTTCTTCCCAAACCTTCCTTACTGTGATCATTGATTAAACGACTCTTCATGTGACTCCTCCTCCTTGTCTATGAGTAATGTAAATCATTTCCCTCTTGCCATGAGCTTCAGTCATATTGCTCCCATGTATCTTTCCTAGAATTCATCCTCTGCTGAGGCTGGATGTAAACAAAGATAATGGAAAAAACACACAAATAGAGAGAAGTATTTTTCACAGTAATACTCATACAGTAACATTAAGGTGTTTACGGTGACCCACATTTGAATCAAATCCAATTGAAGTATTGGTGTACATGTAAACATAACAATGGCTTTTTTGCTTATAGGTTGTGTCTGGGTGTTCTGTCTGGGAATCAACACTAGAACCGTGTTGCAGGGGACATAAAGAGCCTACAGCACAGTAACTAATCATGCAGCTTGTTGTCACTCAGTTCATTCCTAGTTCTCACCGTCATCAGGTTAACTTCCTGCCTCGTAAGAGGCTTCCATCCATCTGCCCAGTGCTGCAGGGGTTAACAGGTCTCATTTAATATTATCAGACATCTGCACTGGTTTTGGAGTTATTATATCTTTCCGCGTAGGAAGCTATCAATCGTAAATTACCACCAACACCCCCGCACCCAACAACGACATGTACACATGTATACAGACACACACACATAAACACGCACACATGTACACACACACACACATGCACACCATGACATGCACTCTATTCTCATTGGGACCACCCAGGTACAAGGAGTAATTACGTCAACAACACTGCTACATCAACAGCCTCAAACAGTACATCATCTCTATAGCTTGGCTTATTAAAACCTGGCCGTCATATGGCAACCTTCAGCTAAAAATATCGAATTCACTTCAGTGCACATGTTGGTTTTTGACTGCCTCATCTGGGAACACACTTCCCCACAAGCATTAAGCATTAACCCACCTGTCAATCTATCATCATGCCATTTTAGCTTTTTTTTTTTTTTGGCTGGACCGCAACAGCCCTATAAATGCGAATGTCTGTCCGTCACTGAGTCACTCACTGACTGACTCACTGACTGAGTGATGAAGTTACACCATTGGTCGGCCGAGTGTTGGAGTTTCCCCATTGGCCGATGTATCAATTTCAAATAGCAACAAGGCTTTTGGCCACAATTTCGCACATTGACCATATACGGTCCAGCCGTATACTAGGTTTTGACCTAGTCTTGTTTCTCTCTTATTCCAAGAAATTATTTTCATATCTAAACATTACTATTACTTTCTGTCCCATTTGGCCGGGGCTGGAAATGTGTGTATAAAGCAATAATCTGTGTCTGACTTGCAGTGTGTACACAGACATCTGTTCATGAGCTATGTAACATCCCCTCTGATATGCACTTCCTATTGTGATCATTTTCAATTGATTCTTTATGAGTCATTTCAAAGCTAATGGTTTGTGCGAGGCAATGCGAAGAGAGGACCTTTGGGAAAAGGTATCCAGATTGACAGGGGGATCAGAGATGAGAAGCGCATAGAGAAATGAAGAGGCAAAAAGCAGAACAAAGTGATCAACAATCTGCTGTAATCTGTGTATAAAAGACCACAATCACATGGCTCTCATCTATGATTATATTCTAAAGTGCCAATTATGTCGCATCAGAAAACTACAGCGAGAGGTTGACACTCTACAATAAAGCAAATAATTTCCAGTTGGAGGAACAGAAAATGTTAATATGAGGGGTGGAAGATGAGGGTGAGGAGGATCTCAGTTAAAGGAAGTAGCTAATAAGGTTTAATGGTGCGTGTCAGGAAGCCACAGTATGCAGGGGAAACACAGCTGGCTTCATTTTGTAAACTATTTGATATACACATCTATCCCGCTCACAATTATCAGCTGCTCTCAGGCCACAGGGGACAGTTTAGGAACTCCAATGAGGGGCATTTTCTCCCTGGTCTCCAAACAACTAGGAAAATACATTAATATAATACCACTGGTCGGACTGGTTGCGTAGCACCCAGTGTTCCTTCAGCAGATGGAGAGTGTGTCACAGTGCCAAAGAGTTCATCTCAGAAGAAAGGCTTGAGGAGCCCATAGAAAACATGAAGAAACATTACAAGATGAGGGCAGCTCCACGCTACATTTATAGAACACGCTACACATGAAAGTAATTACAAATATAAACACCACGTATCCTATTAGGTGGTATTGGTGCTATTGTGCAAACCAGTATGGATGGTTTTCTACAGCTGCCGTCACACCCACTAAACCCACCTCAAACCAGTAACCTCTGTGCCTCTATCGCCCCTCGTGAGATAACAAGTTGAGCTAATGTTAAATATTAACACATGTGAATACTAGATATGTATATATAACTGTTATTTACAAAAAGGTAACATATGTGGAATATGCAATTAAGAGAGAAAAGGTATCAGACCATGAGGAATATGTGTTCAATGAGAAATGTGAGAAGGGTTTTCTTCTTTTGTTTTGATGTATGTATATTTTGATGTTAGTTTAAAGCCAAAATGGTTTGAACAAAAGCAATGATGGTACTTTTTGGATTGTTTGTTACTCAAGTGGTGGAAAAAAGTATTAAATATTTTGTCTTTCAAGAGATTTAAGAAGAAAGATTTAAGAAGAAAGATTTAAGTTTTTTTTTAAATATTTGATAGATAGCATTTTGAAATAGCACTCTTTACATTATTACTGTACATTATTATGTATGTTAACTCTAATTGCAACAAAATGTTTAAAAAGGTTTTTTTAGTGTTTAACTTTCTCTGAAGGTGAAAAGAAGATTTTGAGGCTGAATCACTTGAGAACATGAACCCTTCAAAGGAACACAGTTATATTCCATGGCTGCTGGAATTCATACTGCAGCCCGGATAAGGCCTATCACTAAATCATTATGACTGCAACCCTTGACTCCTGGAGGTTTTTACCCACCGCAGTGTGTGAAGGAGTGTCTCAAACCTCAAAAATCAAATGCTGTCTAACCCGCCTCTTGCTTTTTGATGGGCCTAATTTAAACTATTATGTTCTTGTGGTTTCCTGATCCTATTATAAATATTTGAAGGGAAGTATTTATCATTGAGATACTGTATATCAGATGAGATGGATTTCCTGTGCAAGCAAAGGTCAGTGATTTGGATGTATAAACATGTGAGTGGGAACCTTCTGGGCTTTGACCAGAGAAGAAACATGGCAGTAATGACAAATGTGGGATGTGGCAATAAGCTTGTTGCCTGATAGAAAATGTTACTAATATGACTAAACATTCAGAAACAGAAGCACAATATCAAAATATGTATATTTTCTTGCATTCCATCGCCATAATTTCCAGACATTGCATTCGGTGAACACAGCCTGCTTTAATGCAGACAAATTATTTTTTACAGTACCAGACATGTTGGAGATTTGCAGGCATCAATCGATGAAGAAGTACACAATGTGACGGCCTGA
This sequence comes from Polymixia japonica, assembly GCA_900302305.1. NCBI lineage: Eukaryota > Metazoa > Chordata > Actinopteri > Polymixiiformes > Polymixiidae > Polymixia > Polymixia japonica. The sequence continues at coordinate 7,621 of OMKK01032744.1, read as the reverse complement.
GTCGTTCCTCCACACCAGTAGTCAGTCTCTCTCTCTTTTTCTCCCACTCTGTTTTTCTCCCTCTCTTTCGGTCCTTCTCTCTGTCTCTCACTGTGTCTCTCTCTCTCTGTGTCTCTCTCTCTGTGTGTCTCTCTCTCTCTCTCTGTATGTCACCTGGTCTGCTCTCCCACCAGCTCTGAGGCTGTCTAAACAGGTGTTGCTGTGCACCCTGCTCGCCGCCAGTAACATTGAGTGTTTATCGCACCGCGCAATGTGCAGGTGACACTAATTATCAGCAGATGACAGTGGCAGTCCCCAATGTGGACCAGATGGTGATACAAGGGTCATGCATGTACAGCCGTGGGGGGGAGGGAGGGTAGAATAGGCCGAGAAAAAGGCAGGAAAGGAGAGAGAGGAAAGGAACATTGACGGAGGACGGGGGGTGGCACGTTTCGTGTGTCGCAGGGCTAAACCGCTAATGACAGGCTCATTTTTTAGTCCATGAGAAGTCAAAAGAAGGGGACCTGCAAGTGATGGTTGTGCTGCAGCGTGATCCAGATCAGACCCACTGCTCTGGGAGAGAGCTTGGTGATGTAAATTGTCAGCTTCCTGTGCTTCCATCATGGCCTATTGAGGACATGTGCCCTGCATGCCACGTTAGCTCTCAAAGCCTGTGCACGCTGTGTGTAAACTCAGTTCCAGGGGTAAACGCTTGCATATACAATCACATACGCAAAAAAAGACAGTCAAGGGTATTCAGGCAGATACGTGAAAACACACACACACAGACACACACTACGCACACCATATTGTACACACCATGCAGGACCATGACTTTCACAGTTTGCAGTCTGGGAGTCAAGCAATGCTGGACCACATCATGTATGTGTCAAATAAAGAACATTATGTTTATATACACAGGAAACCAGTGAAAAAAATGAATTACTGTTTACTGTTGGTAAATTTGTTTACTATTTAACTATTGAAATTCAATTTTTTATTTGATGATCAATTTTTTTATGAATTTATTTGAAAGGTACATTTGATCATCTGCTGGTAGCACAGAATCCCATAAGATAGCAGGGTTTTCCCTGGCATTTTGGAGGGCTTTGGAGGGAACACGACAGGCAAAACGTTTTTATTAGGTCCATTTTTTTTAGCTTGATCGCTGCATACTATTATTATTATTATTTTTTTTCATATTTCCCATTCATTTGGCTTGGGCTCTGCGCAAAGAAGTCTTATAATGGCAGGGAAAACACTGAGATAACAATGTTGTCCCAACATCCAGTACTGTGAGCCTGAGACACTCAACACCCGAACCCAACAGGCCTTAACTAGCTATCTGCTTGATAAACTGGAGTTCACAGTTGTGCTTTTTGTCTGACAGGTGCCCCGACAATTCAACCAATTAATCCACACAACAGGAGGCACTAATGACCACGATATCTGTCATCTGTCTCACCTCTGTCATCTCAGGTGGTGAGACAGTTAAAGGTGCATCATTACAATAAGTATGCCCTATAAGTAAAAAGAAATGTAAGTAGATTTACATGATATTCAACAGAGCTCTTAAAGTGTAAAATATAAATATCTAACACCTACACTGTATGTTTCCCATCTCAGTACATGGAACTGTATGCTAAATAAGAAATGTGATACTGTGACTGCTCTTTCCATGGGATTAGGTGTCTGGCCAAATGCCACTCTAAAAACCCCCTGTTAGTTAATTTCCCTTTTGGTTAATTAACATCTGGCTCTGACCTTTCCAATTGATAGGTGCAACTTTATCTCAAAAGTCAAGGTTACGAAACTATGTATCCAAGCAGATTGATTACTGATTACTGGTCACCAGAATGGAGGAGAGAGGTGTTTGGCTAACTGCTGTAACTCCGGTTCCCCCTAGTGAGTGTCAGTGTTGAGGGGAAACCAAGAAACATCATGGTTCCATGAGCCCTTAGAGAAGATTCACTGATAAGAAGATATAAACGAGGAGAGGAAAGAAAAGAAGAGGGCAGGAGAGGGGAGGGGAGGGGAGGCAGTTAAAGAAGGGGAGAGGACTCGGTAACATACTTCTTCCCTCTGTATTTACTTCCTTTAACAAGTGACTTGTGTATATCCTGTCCAGGAGGCACAGACCAAGTGTTTCCTGGTCAGCCGAAAGACTGAGGCACCACACTAGAGCTCAGTCCCTCTCTCGCCTCTCTCTCTTTCTCTCCGTCTCTCCGACCTGGAAATACCTGCGCCTCAGCACTTTCTAAACGAGAATAAACAGTGATGCACGCAGCGCTCTGTCTCTGTAGCGCAGTCTGTAGAGGTGAGTTTTTAAGCCAGCGCACCCAGGTTCTGATCCTCATCCATTACGTCAAAGCATGGAAGAGCCGTTTCTATTACTGCACCAGATGTCCAAATCAGCCGTGTTATTTCAGCGCTTACTGTGCCCCACCTCCCCCGCCCCACCGTTTATTTACGTAGGGGAGCTCTGGCGGCCGGGGGGGAGTCCTGGCTAATTGTGAGCAGCTGTAATATCACAGGGCCGTCATTAAGAGGGCAACGGCTTTGCACACGCATTCATAATCCACCCTGAAATGGAATAGCGGCAGCCTCCGCGGACCGCTACTGAATTACCAGATTGTTAGTGTGGCCTAATTTTTACACTTTGTTTATGAAAGACTAAACCGCTCAACATGATTAGCACCCACAACAGTGTGATATTTCTCCGGAGCCACTCCGGAGAGGTGGTCAGAGGAGGGGGGGGGGGACTGAGGGGCCCATATAGAACCACTAGAGGGATGCTAAAGCTATTACAGGGTGATGGAGTGGAGAGTGTATGCTACCCATAGTGTTGTATAATCATAACATTGGATTATGTAGAGTTATGTTGCTGGCTCCAACAGGTGGTTGCAAAAATGAATAAATCCATGCAGGGTAAGCATCTTAACTCATTTGGATTCAGTAGTCCCTGGTCCAAGTCGTAAAATCTTATGATAAGTTCATTGCAAATCAAATTGGCTATATTTTTTCTAGTTTATTGGTAAATCAAAAATATACCAGCCTCGTGTATAGATTTTTTGCTTTATTCTTTTTTACAATCAAGACGTTGAGAGCTGCTATGTACTCTGTAGCACCAGCGAGAGAGACGGTCTGCTGTAACCTGGAGGAAAAAAAAGAATCAAAAAGTCACCTTGGTTCGCTGCTTGGAATTCCAGATGTTTATAAAGCAAACCTGAAAATAGAATGATGAACTATAGACACATAATGTCACAATAACCTTGAATTCATTTACCACGGCTGTTTACACGAACATTGGCAGTGAGCTTTGGGTGCCCTTTTTGTCATATCTCCTTGTTGATATTTGAATTTGTCATTGTATGTCAGGACTCCTAAATGTTTTCATAATCTGGTTTTATTATAAGCAACACTGGCCAATGTTGAAAAATGAAGTCAAAAAGACAACAATGTGGCCACCGTGGCCATCCGCTCGGCAGACTGGACAGAAGTGGACCACACACAGTGTCTCGGTAAAGCTTTGCATAAAGGAGATATTAGAATACAAGCAAACTGCAAACAAGTCTCCCTCAGCCTCTCAGCACGCTTTCTGTGTATGTTTCTATTTTTGTAAACAACACTGTCATTGCAAAAGCTACCCCTCCTCTGTTCTTCTCAATATCAGCCTTGGCCTTCCAAAAAAACAAACTCTAGATTTGCTAAATATCAGCGCGTATCGCATCATGTATTCTAGTGTATTCTGTGAGTGCAGTGTGTGTTTGTAAGTGTGAGAGCGACAGATTCAGAAAGATAGAGAGAGGCTCAAATTACACATTAGATCTACTTATAGCAACTATTTAGAAATCTTTTTTTTTTCTACTGACAAATGCTCTAAATAGAATGAGTATAAACAATAGCCAGGCCCTCGTGATAGTTTACACTGAAGCATCATCTTTAAGGTCATGAGAATTTCATTTATCATGTATCATGTCATGAGAATTTCATTTATCATGTAGCTTCCATGGTGATTTCAGGCGTGACCAGAAGCTGTAAGTACGTGTATCATTCAGGAGTCTCCTCAGTCGCTCTCCACACTAAACATGTCTGTCTATTGTCTCTTTATACTGAAAGCTTATGCACCCAGACATACAGGGTTATGCTGAGTAGGGCCTTCTCCATTTTCATGAGCGAGGGTATGCAGATGACGATCATCGCTATCACCGTCCTGATCTTAAATCAGCCCCCGATTACCAGGGCTTAGCTAAGAAGAGATGGCATCAATATTAGATGACGATGACGGGAAGAGGTGGAGGGCGACTTATAAGCTTAAAGGCAGCCCCCTTTCACAACACATGGTTCACAACAGGGCCAAGAGACCTGCGCAACGTGAGAAGGCATGACTCATGATTGATGACGGCCTGTATTGTCATGACTATACAGACACTGTGGATGAATACTTCTTTCATCATAGTTATTCCCGGTTATGATAGAGACACTCTGTGGAAAATCGCACTGAAGAGGTAATATGCCGTCATGTGATTTTGAGCCAAGGTGTTAAGGTAATACTTGAGGGCCCCTAACATGCACTCAGGTGCTATCAAGCCACGATACTTTTCAATGTCTTTGTGGTGTAAAATGCACCTCACTCTTAGAATTCTGAACAACTTCCAGGATAATACTTCAGCTTGACTTTGGAACTCATCTGGCCGTCCTCTGTCTGCTTTCATGTGAGTGGTTATGCTTTTCTCAGAGTACACAAATTGCAACAACAAAGTGCTACTCCTGGGTTCTCCAGAGGCAGATGAAGGTCAGGCCAGGAGTTGCAGGGGCAGTAGGACAGTTGTGTGTGTGTGTAGCCAGGGGAGGTAGACGGTGAGAGGGACACCTCAGGACCCTGACGGCTCCGGTTGCCTGAGCCATGACCGCCAGGGTGGAGGAGGCTAGCCGCAGATCGATCGTCGTGGAGCTGGATCCCTGTGATAGGGGGCCGATTGGATGCAGCGCGCTGGGACTGAATGACATAAGCCCAGACGACGTCTAAGTGTCCCATTAGCAAGACAGCGACCATGTCTAGTTTTTTTTTTCCTTTGCCAATGCAGGCTTCATATGGAAACGGCTCAGGTGTTCCCCTCAGTTGCTTGAGGACGATTGCAACACAGAGGGCAGCTGACGCTGGGACAGCTCAACACACTCTCATGTGACACTAAAATGCTCTGATCTTCCATATGTAACCAAAGCAATTATATCGTTATGGCCAACATAAATCAGTCAAACAAGCTACAACAAAGAGTGCATGTGTGTGTGCATGTGTAAAGTGTGTGCATGTGTTTACATACATGTGTATCTGTATATCTCTGCGCATGCATATGTTTGCAGCTAAACAGAACAAGCGGCACCCCGGCCATGTGTGCGTTTTCTCCACATTTAACTCACCAGACAACACACTGCGGTCAGATTGTTGCGGACGATTCCTAAACACATAGAGAAAGATGACAAAACAAGGAGGCCACACACAGAGAGGCTGCTGGGACACAGCCTGCTGGGTCCAAGTACGGAGCGCGAGCCAAGCTTAACTAGACCCTGGTGAGAAAGGGTCTGTACGTTTCATCTCTCGCACACACACTGCACATGCTCTTTAAAGCCAGGGAATGCCTGCCCACAGTCTTTTGTGACTACTGATTATAACAAAGTCACCAATAGACACCCAGTGGAGCAAATTGTAATTAGTAATGTACTCTGTCAAAGACATTTTGAAGATACTCGAGGATACGTGTCTGACTGTCTTGATGAAGACAGAAGTACAATCAGGGGACACTGGATTACTTAAAATAATGTCATTAAAATTGCAATAAATAAGCAAAATCTTTCATCAAGAAGGCAAAAAAGCTACCTGAAAATCCTTTGGCCGTCAGTCATATCATATAGTCGCTGGGTATGTTATTGTCTGGTATGTGATTAACTTAAAACTTGTGGCTTGACATTTAAATGGATAACATGCTAGCACTATGGACGGCTAACACATATGCAACATGAGAAGGTCAATGGAAACATGCACGCATGCAGGTAAGTGCATCCACCGACGTATTTTCTTCCTTTTGTTAACAGAGGCGTAAGTTACACAAATGATGGAGGGGCGAATGAATCAGTACAGGAAATGCTCTCTTGCTAAGCCCTGTGTGTGGCCAAGAGCGAAGGCCATAAACAAAGCTCCTCTTTGTGACTCCGCTCCACTCTCTAGTGCTCTCTCTCTCTCTCTCCCCACTTCTCTCCCTGTCACTTTCTTCCTCTCCTTCTCCCTTCCTCTCTGTCTTTCCCTCTGTCCCTGAATCTCTCTCCTAACACTTACAGTATCTGCTGACTACCTGTCCATCTGACACACGTTCAAGTGAGTCAGTCACAAGTTATTACTGATGCAGACCACTGTGATGTCTGGGGGGGGGGATTTCCTCCTATCTTCACAACAAATACAAACACCACAGTGTTAAAATGAGTTTTTCCAGCTTTTTCAGTTGAGCTTTACTGTGGCAAGAAGTCACTGTAGCTGGAGCCATGCAGCCAAAAAGAATGAGGGAGATTCAAGAGAACAAAGTGAAAATAAATAATGTCTGCATTTGAATTGTAAACAATAAATACACAGCGGAGTGCGCTGGTCATGACTCCAAGCCCGGTCTCAAGAGCTCTGATCTTGGGAGCAGATGTTCAGGAAGTAAGTCTTAACCTTTCAGTCTTTTGGAGGTCCAGGGATGAGTATGCACAGCAATCACTTTGGAAAGTTGCCATGCATACAGTGTGCTTACTGTATGAAAGACCACATTCACTTATATTATACAATCACACCAGAGTTAAACAACTGCTGGTTTGACGTTGTGTTATCTGTGCTCTTTAAAATCAAAGGCAAGAGCAACAGAGAGACACTCAGAGACAGAGAAAGAGATAACATTGCCCTGATACTCTGCCACATTGCTGGCCTAATGCAATCTCCCTCTCACTCTCTGTAATTGCAATGCAATGATGTCAGCATGACAGGTGAGACTCTGAACGCGAGACAGCGTTGAATAAGCTGCCGCCACAGTATCAAGACCACAAAAACGTATCTGAGACACTCTATGGGGTGTCAATTTAATCATGCTTAAACCAGGTATCACATTCCTCCATGATTCCGCCATTGACAAAGAATCCTGCATACTGCATTGCACTAAGCAAAGCAAGGGCCTCCTGCTTGACCGGGTATCTGTGACTGACATTCTCAGACACACACAGAAAATCGAACTACATTTTTTTCACTTTCTGAAGCTCATTGTATCAAAAGCTGTTTCCATCCAATCGTCAAGTGAATTTTAAGCAAACTGTTGAAATGTCACAAAAAATAAAATAAAATTCAATCACCTGGGCTGAAGTGAATAAAGAGGTTACCTGGATGTCGAACGTATCTATGGGAAATGGATGGAAAGAGTTGATTGCTATTGCGCAAGTTGAGCAAGTTTCTAAATCATTATTTCTTAGACAAATGCGTTTCTTATCAATATTTATTACATAATGTCTTTACCGACAAAACCTTTCCCAATTCAAACAAGTATAAAAACATTTTTGTGATATTGAGATAATTTCATAGAAATGTCCCATTTCCATTCAGTATTTCTAATTCAATACAACA